>VMBQ01003768.1:12078-100556 GCA_007657795.1 Dreissena rostriformis | reverse complement strand
ACCGGATATTAACTACCATCAGATAATCAAGAAGTTCAATGACTCATACTACGAGGAAGTCGCCATTGGTGACACACCCAGGTAGGTGTTCACATTTCAAATATAGCACACACTACGTCTATGTATAAAATTATAGCAGAAACTTGTTTTATTAATACAATTGCTAATCAAATGTTTAAACACGCGTAGTAGACTTGTATGTATACACTGTCCACTATTACTACATATACTCGTACATTGAAGTTTAAACTAAGAATGCAATTAAAATCTTCTTTAAGTTGCCATTGGTGAATACTTGACATGGATACATGTGTCGCAGGCGGGTATATTTCTGGTTAGAACTACACTACATTGAGCATTCTCCGCAATGTTACTTCAATTCGCAAGGATCCGGACGGGGTTGGCAATCTCAAAACCGTGTGATCATATGCCCCAAAAGTAATGTAATTGTGGGTTGACACCAACACAACTGACGATGTATACATATACGAAATGAAATTTGATTGAAATGCGTTGCCATTTCTTAACCAGGATGTTTGGAATCAGAAATCAGTCAACGATGTTTGTTCATGCAGGTTTAATTAATATAATATTTGTTATTAATTTAAAAACAATATTTTCCATTGTTAAGATTTCCCCAATCTGATATGTAGCACCTTTAAGAATCATAAACAATTGAGTACAGGGAACTAAACAAAGTGACTGAAATAATGTTGGATAACATTGATACGTTAATCAATTTAACATGTCCATTTGGGTAAATCTTGATATAGTTAACAACTTACTGCTTCAAATGATACAATTTAATGGGTCTCGTAAATGGTCACAAGAACGCGACTACCGATGCACAACTTCAANTACTACAAATACTGCATCAGAGATCAAGAACGTTTACTCAAACACAAGCTCGTACCGCTACTGCAACCAATGTATACTACAAATACTGCATCAGGGATAACGAACGTTTACTCTAACACAAGCTCATACCGCTAGTGCAACCAATGTATACTACAAATACTGCATCAGCGATAAAGAACGTTTACTCTAACACAAGCTCGTATCGCTAGTGCAACCAATGTATACTACAAATACTACATAAGAGATAAAGAACGTTTACTCTTACACAAGCTCGTATCGCTACTGCAACCAATGTATACTACAAATACTGCATCAGAGATAAGGAACGTTTACTCTAACACAAGCTCGTACCGCTACTGCAACCAATGTATACTACAAATACTGGATCAGAGATAAAGAACGTTTACTCTAACACAAGCTCGTACCGCTAGTGCAACCAANCACAACTTCAAATGATAGTAAATCAGCGCCCGAAACTTAACATTGTTAATGAAACGCATTGTTGTAGTCTGCATCTCAACATCTTTGGACACAACCATCTAATCCATAGGTTTAAACAAAGCTGACCCATTATATGCATCAGTTGTAGATGTTTCCACATGTATTTTCCACATTATTATAGTTGATGTTATTTAGGAAAGATTTAAAAAGTGTCCATTTTTTTGTGTGTACACACACATTATGTTTTATTTTAACTTAACTATTAATAAGGGCTAACCAAAATAATGTTTGTGTTTTTTTTTTCCAGTTCGCCAAAGCAGTGCAATAGTTATGCGTTTCCTTGGATACCAGCTAGTTCGATACACGCCAGCTTCCACAGGAATGGTACACCAGGTATAGGAATTGTTGTCATACTTTATTTGACGCCTCACCAACTAACGTGGTAACAAGTTTATGTTAAATATAAAAAAACAACAACAATGAAACATATTTTTTTATATCCGGTAATTAAAGTTATCAAAGGTGTGAGTATGCTAGCGTGTTTTATTTTTCATGAACAATTCTATCTATCAATACTGTCAAACTCTACGTTTCCGGACGCTTAAAAATAATGTAATGGTTTCATGTCCGACAATTTAGATACATAAACCTATTCCCAGAAGTCAGTGTCCGAAAATTAAGAGACCCCCATAAAAAGGCATATTGAAACAACGTTAGGATATTCCTCTGTATTACGGCACTTGTCAAAATAGTATAAATAAAAGTGTGCTAGTAAATACCACTTCGTTAAGAATTAAATACCTCAAGCTATGTGTGCAATGAATTTAAAACCATTTAATATTGTTGATGATGTTTCACAGAAAGATTTTACTTTGATCACCAAGTACAAAGATGAGCATTTACTATACAGTTTGATGACCCTACAATAGCTATCAGTGTAATCAAAATTGGTAGTTGTTCCCGATGTGATACAAACTGAAAGCGGTGAATATACAAAGAAGATTGAAAGATAACATTAAGCTTGCAGCTGAAACATATCAACCGTATGGTTGTGTATTTCGAAGTTTATGAGGCCTGAGGCTGCATTAATTATCTAGCGTATGTCAGATATACATGCCTACGTACCCAAAATAAAGCAAATGTAACGGTCTACTGACTTTTTGCAAGTCATCTGTCTGGCTTTATGACCGTCATACGATTGTAAATATATTATGTCAACGGATCAACGCAAATAGGAAGAATTTCGATAAAATGCAACTGTCCGAAAATGTTGAGTCATTTATATAAGGGGAAAATCTGGGTGTCCAAAAATTAGAGTTACAAAATATAATTATTTGGTCTAAAAGTGGTTGTCCAAAAACTTAGAGTTTCCGAAAACTTAGAGCAATTACGTTATATCCCTTTTTGATGTCATCCTACAGATGTCACGTATCCGTTATCAGCGACGATCAATACACATATTCAGAGAAAATTGTGATGTGTACCATTGATCAGTAATTCAGCGGAGAGTAACGATTGTAAAGATAAATTATTTGTTGGTGGATCAATACAATATCCTATGCCTGAACCGGGAACCGGATTTTCCTTAAATTAATTTGACCTTTATAGGCATTCGATGGAATTCCTCATAGTATGTGGTTATAACAGAATAAAATTCCTTCAAACATGCCCAATAAGTATTGCTTAATTAGCAAATATTAAAATTACAATGTTTTATGATGCGTGCATCTGGAAGATTGTTAACTTGTACCTGTAATGCTACGCTTAATTTACGGATTTGCGCAGACATTTATAATTGTATAACCACATTGTTCCAATCACTGCTGCACATTTGTGACACACAAAAGGATGTCGTTCTTTAAGAGAGCATTAATAGTTATTGTATATCTTACCCCGTTCGTCTTTTTTTATTAACGTGTGACAGTCATGTGACGATGTCAATTTATTGATATGCGTAGAATTAGTAGTGTTATGATACAAATTTTGACATAAATTCCTTTCGTCACACTACATTATCATACATTTAAAAACACGCCAATGAAGGTTTTGTCCACATTGGATCATAAACAGTTCTATTTTCATCAAGCAACATTCAGTAATATTTGTAACTGTTTTTCAGATAATATCTTCGTTGTGTTCTCGTCCTGTCCCAAGAAGTATATATGGGTATATCGATGCACGCAATTCACGCGATCAACGCGGTGCCCGCTGTCCCACACTTTCCTCGGCTTGTTCATCAACGAAGGAATATCTGATTTCGGCTCTCCAAGCTACTTGGATGACTTGCAACTGCAGGACATGCTCATGGATTTGTGTCCTACGCGTGTGAAGTTTGGGGTCTCAGAATTCAAATGGTTCTATTCGTACGGAGCCAATAGTAAGTATACAATATTATTCTTAAATTTTCGAATAGTTAGTTTTATATCTGGGGAGGGGGGCATTTGGCGTCGATGTCCACGTCTCAACTTGAATTTAAAGGTCGGCTTCTTGTGTTAGCAGACACATAGTGTTATTTTAAGTCGATTTTCAGGATTATCTTTATACAGACCAGTTATATCATATAAACTACATTACGGTATTCAGTTCCATATTAAAAAGAACCTTTTCCGTCCACACAAGAAACATTATTGATAACTCGTGTTTGCATTTGTACAGTTTAATGCCAAATTTATGAATTACATATTCTACCAAATATATCTCAAACTTGGAGCTACAACACGATAACAGTCATGCAGTTCAATTTAGAATTTACCGTATATATAATATATAAATTGCATAATATATCCCCTAGTTATGGTTTTTCTGTTATATCGCACATCACACTCATACATTTTGTTGGTAAATGTTAACATTAAAAAGACGGCACAAGCGTTTCACTTAAAACAATGGAACGTGTTTGTCAAATACTGTATTTAAGTTGCACACCAAAATGTGCATTACACAGTCGCATACGTCTAAACGTCGAACACTGAGCAGTCTAGACGTGTCTGTCTGTACTAGCAGTTTCATCCGAGAATCGTTCGATTGTTTACAGCTGTAACTTTATAATGTTTGTTAATTGCAAGGATGAGTTAGTTTGTTATTTAAACCTGTAATAACCTGAAATGTTGGACGAGAAGAGCGCAGTATCATGATAGGCAGTGTTAATAAATAATGCATGTAAAGGTTCCATCTAACTTCACATGTGTTTGTGTTTTCTTAAGGATTCATACTGTATGTATATAGATCGGAAGGTTTTCATTTTACCGAAATAAAGGTGCATATGCTGTGGAAACACACTTTACTAATTTGAGTAATTCAAATTTGCCTTAAAGGTACTTGAGTCGGTTCCGTCAAACGACATTTCCGACACACGCTATTCTACTTACAGATAGTTATGACTATCCATGTGAATGGAGAAAGCAATGTGTTGTATAGCTCATATGAAATGCTTCATTCGTGTGTTTTTCAGCATTATGCGATCCAGGCTTTGTGCAAATCTAGTCCAGGGTATAATGGCTGGATATGTTGCAGTGCATTGGAAGAAACCTTTTCCATTATATAGAAGCAGTTTTCACATACGATTTATATAGAATACATTTTTGTATATTATTTACTTTCTTGCATATGTTTCCACTAACATATACGTATGTACTTGCAACTTTGTCTGATTTAAACATAGACTATATAAGTATATAGTGTACATGTACATGTATTGTATGACTATAGTTTAAACTAACCAGATTTGTCTTTACAAAATGCAGTCGGCGTCACAATAAATACGGTGTTTTTTATCTTAAATATCCAAAAGCAGGACGAACATTATAAGCTTTGTGTCTTTTCGGAACACTGATGTTTGCTCCCTTTGAGCGAAACATCTCCAAAACTATATTATACGGGCACTTTTGCTCACAATGTATTTGAGATTAACTCAATGAGTATTGATAATCTGTACTATGCATGATTCGATCATACATCGACCCATATTTTTATCTGCGGACATTCATTTATTTATAAAAGTAATTACCATTTACATAATTTATTTTAAATTTTCGGCTACATGTAATTGACATGTTTAAAAAATATTAGCGAGAGTAAATGAAAATAAAAACTATTTCTGATACGTGTATTTGATCTTATAATATTAAAAGCATGATTTGTTTTGAAACGTGTCTATTTATGCGAGGGGCATTAATTAACTTGAATACATTACGCCGAAAAACAACTCTTCTGTCACATACATTTAACTTTAAAGAAATGTGTAAACATAAAAGACTGATAACATGGCCTTTTTTCTTCCCCTTTCTCAGTTTTGTCGATACTTGTTCACCAAAATATAAGGCCAGCCAATTTTTCAAAATAACAAAAGCCCTACTGAATACCATCTGATGGAGTTAAGTCGTAATAAATCGCACAACGCGACCACAATTTCGCCGTCATATGACACGAATATAATTTAAATGCGTGTATGCCTGTATATGCGCTATTTAAAGAATAAAACCCTATTTGGGTGGTTACTTTCCAGTTAGAATTGAATCACTGGTTTATAAGTAAGCTATGTGATATCATTTTGACACAACACTATTCGGAAATGTAAGCGCACGAAATACAATAGTAGTAATCTACTTTTCAAAACGTGAATTGCATCGTTTAATTAATTATTATGATCGAGTGTCGTTTTGAGGTTCAATGAACTAATTATGTCTTTATGTGAATAGCATTATGCTACAGGCATACATACCTAAAAATGTTCATACATCTGTTCATATGTATGGTATCATATTTTAACTGCTTATTAAAAAAGTACGTAAATTATAATCTCCATCAGTAAGTGTTATAAATTAAACTGGTGTTCATAGCTTATATTCCCTAAAACATAAACATGTGTGCGAGTTTAGTTGCACTCAATGCTATTACCTTAAAAATCTAGGTCTAAATCATTTTAGAGAGCCTCGCCGATAACGCTCAAAATAGCACACACGATTCGTGTTTAGACTGCTGCAATACGTATGGGCTTTGTATATTTGGACTCGCATGGCCGTCATGTACTGCGCATTTTACAGACATCGCTCTGAAACCAAAGGTTATTTTGGACACAGCCATATGCATAATTGCACAACAAACGGGGTAATACTCAACCGTTTATGTGTGGTTATATTGCAAGACATTTGTATTTGTCTAGTCCTGGCGTATCATATGACAAACATGTACAACAATATAAACATTAAATAATCTGTGACTGCTCATTGGTGTTTAACGTGTTTACCAACAATTATTCAAAAAGGTTACATACATAGCTTGTTTCTTATAGTACCGCGACTAAGAAATATTCAGTATCGGCATATGAGGAAAATGTACAATTTAACATGGCTGTAGTAAAATAGTTCCCATTAAGTGACGGGAACGATTAAATCGCAAGGACCAATACCATGTTCTTAGTCTGGTTGCTAATTTTAATATTGACAAATTTATCATTTCAGCATATTTAATAATAACAATAGTTATAATGTATATCATTTATTAATGTACGTATCGGCCAAAAAAGCGACTTGTATGTGTGTATTCAAATATGGTTGTCTTTTTTGACATGTTTCGTGTGTCAATATAGTTTTTTATATATATGTATATATATGCATCTACATTATATGTAGAAATGAAAAATGCATGCCATTGTTCATCGCATGTATCATCAGAAAATGATCAAAGTACATTCAACATTTATAATTTTATTTAGAAAAACTAAGTCGTAATAATCTAAGTGCTCATTTTATTGGATATATCATTACATTTCATGCAAAAGCACACCGCTGAACGTGGTAAATCGATGGAGTTCATCGCTGCGCAATACAACGTCTGTATGCAGATAGTTGACAACATACACTGATTGTCCTTTCCGAACCTGAACTAGTTTAACAAAATCTAAATATAGTTATAAAAGATGTCCATAGACATCAATCGGAAAGGTGAAGGAGTTTTTTTCGGTGTATTATCGAATTTTATTCTTGAGTGCTTATAGACATGAAGGTACTTTCACGAGTTGGACTAAATAATCGATAATTCACCGAAGGTAACCTACACTGGTTTCTTTTTATTGTATCCTTTTGTACAAAAAAACAACAACATGTACATAGCTTAAACGAATGTTCATTTTTATGACGATAGAGGAGATATTGGGCATGTTTTATGTGTATCGACCTAATCCATATAATAAAAGAACATTTGATTACTTTAGTGTACGATATAATTTTCATGTCGTTTGATGTAATTTAAACGATATAGGTTTGCTTTGGCAACGCCTTTAAAAAAGACCACTCGTGTGTTCGATCGATCTTAAGCTGAGACCAACACTATCATAAATGTATGTCCATCGACTTGATTATAACAATTATATGGCAGATTTATAAACCTCGACGACAGCGATGTTGCTTCCTTGTTGGTCGTGAAAGTCATTTTGTTGGTTGACGTGTTGGACGGGATTCGAAATCG
This sequence comes from Dreissena rostriformis, assembly GCA_007657795.1. NCBI lineage: Eukaryota > Metazoa > Mollusca > Bivalvia > Myida > Dreissenidae > Dreissena > Dreissena rostriformis. The sequence goes on along the minus strand of VMBQ01003768.1, from coordinate 92,792 downwards.
CTTCCACTATATTAACTCCATCAATGACGTGTTTTGCTACCACCTCAGATGCCGCAATCTTGGCCATCACAATCGAGAAAAGGTACAATCCGGTGACCGGACAGGTGAACGTGTGGGAATAGACGTTAAAGGCTTGACCAATATTGGTGACGGTACGGTCAAATGATATTATTTAGCCATCTGCGAGATGAGTTAGTGGTTCGTTACTAACGTAAGCGGTAAAAGCAACTACTTCTGGAGGCGTTTGTCTTCTTTCTGCAATAAGATTAAAGGCGTATTTGGAATAAAATATGTTTTGCTTTAAAGTAAAAATGTTTGTAAATTGTTTGTTGGTGTTTATGAATAACGGTTGAATACATGTATTTCGAATTTTATGTAAATAATTTTTAAGTACCGACCTTTTCTGTCTTTATGATCATTATTTCTATTACATGTATACAACACCGCTGAGTTTAATTCGCAAAGAAAAAAACGAGGAGATGCGGGTGTTGTTGTATATGTTCTTTTCGAGCAATAATAATGCTATAGACAACACCTCATATAGTGTTGCATTTATTCAAACAGTTATTTTATTTCCTCTCGACGTCTTCCTTTAAAAAGAAAACGGAAGGAAAACAGAGCACATAACACACACATTATTGTTAGTTTACTTACTGTCAGAAGGGCCATTATTTAACTCGTTGCGTTCGCCTGTGGTCAGAAGATTGCTTAGCGCGTTAATTTTGTCTTCAAGGCGTGAATTTTTCTCTTTGGACTTCGAAAGTTAGTAATTGTTCAGTTTAGTGCAACCGCGCGTTTGAACGGTTAGAAAAATGTCGGATCAGTGTGGGGACTTCATATTACAAACGCACGGTTGCACTTTACTTTGGATTTGCGTACAAGTCATTTTAAACTTTTGCAACCAGATCGTCAATGACAAAACTCAAAAATGTAATGTAAACTTCATTTAAATTATCCCCACAGAACAACTCGTGTGGATAGCAGTTCACAAGTGGTAGCAGTATATGACTTGTGTCCAGTTTACCTGAATGCTTTATCCACACATCCGGTAAGAATGTTTTTATAGAGAACAATATGGTGTGGAAAAAATCGTGATTATTTAAAAAACACGAAGTCCAGCGTAGCAAATATAATAATAATGCCCTTTATTACATTCACAGAGTTTCGAAGTGCTTCAAGTTCATTAACATATTTCTGTGTTCCTCAAACCAAGCGAATTACATCTTCGTATTTCGATATTAATTTATTCAATACCAACGCGGGGCTATATTATACAAGCATGAAATAAAGAGTTATGCACGTATCAAATCGAAATGACAAAAACATATGTTGTAATCTGTCTGGTTACTAATACCGAAACAATTGAAACAAAACACACACACACACTATTTGCATTATTTGAATTGTGTCGTATATGTCGAATGTATACATATATATATATGAAACTTATCACACATTATCATGAAATAAGGTTTTAAACCATATTAAAGCAAATTGAGTTGTATAACTGTTGATGTATGTAAAAATAAAACTACTTTTACTCATAAATATTAAAAAAAATGATCTTAACAGTAATTATAAATGCCTTTTTCATATTAGGTACATTTTCGTTATCGGGCTTGGCATTCACTACACGGTCTCGTTCACTTTGAAATACTAAAATGTTTAGGTGTTTACAGTAGAAAGATATCAAGTCGAAACAAAAACAAGTTGTTAAAAAATATGTATGTAGGTAGATCATCGACGAAACGTTTTTGATCGTTCAATTTTCTATAAAAAAATGTGACATATAATAAATTCAATTCTTCGCATTGGTTCAATGAATATCTATAAACAATCCGTTTAAATCCAATTTATAGAGTTTTTAATTGTCATTTTCATGTTGTGTCAAAACTGTTTTACCAAAACTAGGCCTGCACCATTTAAATCTCATAACGGAAACTGTACCTTGGTATGTTACGAAGCATGATCATCATCCACATATGCGCTGAAATTCACTAAATTAAAGTATTTTCTAACGTTAATGCGTCGACGTGCATATTCGTCGTTACAGTGCCACTATAGATTGAACGAACTGTGAGAGACTCGCAAAGTTTGAACCGTTCGATCATACAAACATTCATGAATACAGCTTGGATCGCAAAACGCTAGGGAATATTCAAATGAATAATATATACGTTTAATATTTTACTTTTAAATAAAATGATTTATCACATTTAATCGTGTGTGCTGAGTGTACAATAGCTTCTTTTAATAATTGAACGAGAAGAAAGTACATCTGAGATTCAACGGCATCACTCAAAAGTAAAAGTATTGCACTGTTTGGCAAGCAAATGTATGCTCGCCAACGATAATGGTACTTGAACAGGAAGCGACAATCGATGCCTGGAAATGCAATCGGCCGAATCGATCTTGGGCCTGAATCTGCTTTGCATTGATGTAATAATCGGTTGTTTGAACTTTGATATGCTTTATATAAATACTTTGAGACAGTGGTTAGTGCATCCGTATCAATAAAGACGCTAAAATAAAATAATAATTACGCATTATTTTGCAAATTGTGTGTTTCACAAACACAGTTTACATACTTGTTTATAGCATAGCAAACGATGAAACTCCAGAACTCTATCGGTAAGGAAATTATTGGTCGTATCTATTCATTTTGTAACAGAATACAAACTATGAGCATAAAGGGCGAAACAAGCCCTAGGTCGCTCACCTGTATGTTTTGTGATGTTCGGAGTCCGTAGTCCGTTCGTACGTTAGGTGCGGGAGGTGCGTTCAAACAGTTTGTTTAGAAATTCCCTTTACAGCTTTTTACTATAATATTATTCCACGTAAGCAAGTTGTTTGTTTCCACTACAAAGAACTACCCTAAATGTTCGTAATTTAATATATTGTAATAGGAAATAACTCAGTGGATGTAAGTGGAAATAAACAACTTTTTCTGCGTAGAGCCCCCGTCACACTTTGACCACGTCCATGAAGACCGTGTTACGTCCTGAAAATGTCGTAGGACGTAGCGATGACGGGGTATCGTGGCGATGTTACGAGCCCCGCTCACAGATTTTGAGATGCAAAGTGGTGCACAACTCATCGTCTAGCAGATACCCCATCTCCGCCCTCATCCGTAAGCAGAGGGGCGTGTTTCCATTGTTCGGCCGCTGCGGGGCCCAAAAGCCAATCTTTTCCTGGGGCAGAGGGATGGGCGTGCCGTCTGGATTGCGCCACATCCAGTCGCCTGTTATAGAACGATACAATACAATGGAGCAACCAAAAACTTCAATCGTTGTAGTTTAGATTACTTCGAAGGCATTACGTTTATTGAGGCAATTATTTATTTTATGGGAAAACTGGTGTCATAAGAGAATATCTTAAGAACCCTCTCAGATTCGACATCGAACCCGGGACATTCTGATCGCAAATCGGACACCAAATCCACTAGAACAATGCGCTTTTTACTAATATCAAAATCGATCGGCCTAGAAGGCAATAAACCAGTGACGATTCCATTAATGTGCAATACCATCGAAGTATCGCAGTGTGCTATCTCGCAGATTGCATTTAAGAATGGTGCGAATGTCGTTAAAATCGCTTTTGCGGAAACTCCGATGTGTTCACGGTATTCGGCCTATAAAAGCCAGAGGCCCTTCCTATCTAATATGTTACGCCAAATTGATTGTTCGACTGACTATTTAGCTCTCAGCAGATAAATATTAACGATATTTTCATTCAATGGCTTGTAAAATATTGAAAACAATTGGAAACAAGTACTGAAATTAACTGATCAAAGAGGTCGGTGCTCAACGATGTTTAATACGACAGACTCCTGTTGCTTTTTTGCAAGTATGCTGAGGATATGGGACTTTCATGGAGCATGAAAGACAACCGATATTAATGACTCGCGTGTATTTGCGATGTCGACATCAGTATACACTAGTTTCAAGCGAGTTTCAAAGTTTGGAAATGTAAAAACATGGTCGTAAAAAAGGATTTTTTAAACTGGATTTTGCCAAATCCATTTAACTATTGTTTCTGTTATAAGCGTTAGATTTCGAAACATACAAGTTTTCATTTTGCTATGTGTAGTCCGAGGCTAGTGGCACACTTTTGCCTAAACAATCTTGAAAACAAGTCAGCGGTACCGATGTAATATAAGAAGGATTTCGATAAGTTCCAAGTACCAAAATGGTCTACGAACCTGAATAGGTATTTTTTCCCTCTATCCAATAAGTGAGACCTGAAGTTGCTATAAAAGAAAACAAAACCCTATTAGTGTGCAATTCATGGTGTTTCGTGATCTGTCAGTAGTTCTAGTGGTGTAAGCTATGGTGGTAGTGGTAAAACTAGCAGAATTTACAAACGTTTCGGCATAATAAGTGGTGGTGGTTTTGGTAGCTGTTGGTGTTTAAAAACGATTAGCTAGTCGATGTATCAATCGTGAAGACACATATGATGCGACTGGATTTTTTTTGCCACGCGTGATTTATCTCCCCTGNAAATTCTTCCACTTATAGACATACGAAATAAGAATGTATGTATGTACACTCGGGAAACAGTACTCAATATAGAATTGCAATATTACAACACGCCTTGCATTGGTTTATTAACGATTTGAGTTTGTAAACAATATATGCATACATTCTCACATGTTGATTCAGTTTAATTATTTTTGTAATTTGATATTACCGGTATTCAAAGTCTTATTAACCGTTATAGTCGCGTCCGAAGACTGTATCAGAGGAGACAACAGTTCGGGCCTTAACAGAGCGGATCAGTCGGCTGAACATTCAAAATCCACTGTCATACATAAATACCCTGATGATAAACAAGAAATTCGAACATGTATTCCGTTAAAAAGATGATTACACAATGAAAGCCTTTTTTAGAATATTTTATAATGCATTAAAGTTTCGCTATTTTTGGGAAATATAAGTAAGGTAACGTTTAAGTGTAATTCTTGTAAAACATATATCAAACTCATTATCTTTTAACCATATGAAACCTGGCAGCATTTTGTCAACACTAACTAATTTGATATTCATTTTGATAGCAAATGTGATTGGCAACCATTTGCATATGTTCTTTTTAAGAAGTTGTCTTCCAATTAGATATGCTAATATGATCTGTTTATCGTATGAACAGAACTTGTACCCCATTCATATTTATAACGAAATAAGACTTTCGGCTGAGAATGATGATGTAGGTTAATGCCGTAGAATCCTATTATGCCTTTGATAGATGGCAAATGTTTATAAAGTAAGAACATTTTATTGTGAGTTTTTAAACATTTGGAAAACAACAATTTCCACAATTTTAAATCTTGAACACATAAGTTATAACATTGGAAACATTCCTAAACAAAACAGTTTTGTCGAGTTTCGGTGTGCGCGCATATGTGCATGTGTGTGTATGCTTGCACAAGTGTGTGTGTGTGTGTGTGTGTGTGTGTGTGTGCATGAAAGAGTATGTGAAAGTTTGCATACATGAAATCGTTGTTTGCGGTACTGTGTGTGTACGTCCAATCGTATTTACACGTTTGTTGGCGTATATGAATGTGTTTTTTCGCGTTCGTGTATGGGTATATGTAGTATGAATAGTTGACCAGATAGTGAATAAGCGAATTCCGGAAAGGTATGTTTATGTTTCGCTCGAATACACGATTGTCTTCGTTGTACGTTTGTTTCATATTAACCATAACATACTCAACTAGGCATATTATATATGGAAAGCTCGTAGTCATGACATATTTATATACATGAAACAAGCAATAAATTGTACAAAGTTATATTTGAGATATCACGCATTCGCTTCAGGTATTTATTAAGTGGTACATTTCATAAAATGATATACTTCATATGTGCTCACAATATGGTTTGTTTATGTGGATTTTATTGACGATACAATTTAAGATGAAACAATACACTCATATAACACCTCCAAATTTAAACTACTTTAATATAGAAAATGTACGGTATTTCAAATTTAAAAAAAAGCAGTTGATTACAGTGACTCAAACATTTGTGAGCCGTCATACAAACACATAAACAAAATACAGAAAACACATCGAAAGTGCACATTTTATGTACAGTATCTATATCATTTGTATGCTGTGCAATTGATCATCCATATGACCAAACAACATGTTTGTCATATTGTAGTGTAGGCTTCAGTTATCTGGACTGATAGTATGTGTTTTTGTTTATAAACCGTTATTGATTCATGTTAATTGTACTACACTATGTGATCGTATTCATAAATTTAAATCGCAACGTAAACGTTACGTATACGATTTTTTTTATTTAAATGGAAATACAAATTTTAAGGTTTCACTACTCTCCACTGCTATGAATTCGGATTTTCAACGACTAATCACGATATCGTAAAAACAGAACATCATACAATATTTAAATATTTAATTAAGGAACTACAATGTAAGCGTTTTAATAATTGTAAATGAGCATTATAACATAATATATAGTACATGCATTTCAATCATGGAATATATTGTATTATTTCAGTGAATAATTTAACTGTCAAACACCACATCATGGACGTGTTATTTTCGAGACATACTAACACACAATGAATTAAGTAACTCTTTACGTATTTAACTAGTTTGGTCACATCTATAAACGCACATCGAAATAAAATATAATATTGTGTCATATGGTACGCTTTTTTGGTTTATTATTACTAGCAATTTTCAGACACACACAGTTATCAATGGTATCTAGGTATCAAGGAATACCATAACATATCTCCAGAATATTTAACTACTAGACTGACACTAACTTATATTTTATCTTCCACTTCCGCTATGCATACGCGTAGATATCCGCAATAATTTTCAAACATAAAATCCTTCTACTGGCTATATGAGGTTATATATCCCAATAATAAATACAATGTGTTGTGAACCGAATCTGGAGTTGTCCGATCAATTTTGGAGCGGCCATATACACAATTTTCGTCAGCATCAGCAGAGGGACATGAGGCACAACCGGAATAATTATAGCTGAAAGGAGAACGAGACATACATTAAAAGAAACACTACTACATATACATATGTAAACATATACATATACATATGTATTGAGAACAAAGTATTTGTAAGGCTACGTGTTTTTCGTAACAAATGGTAAATTCTAGTTGTTATGCTCGTCCATTTTGGTTGTTCACGATAACGACCGTAACATAAATTATGAATTATTGCAAAAGATTGCGTTCCCGGTTTTGTATTGTTATTTTAACTTTACAATCGTGTTTGGCAAACAATTTAAGTCAATTAATGTAAATTAACTGCAACGTTTCAATTGAAAACTCATACAGTATGGAACGAAATGCAAAATGTTCGCTTTATACTCGTAGGGTATGTCATAAAATAATATTAGATTTTTATATTGTGTTTGAACATATTTTATAATTTAAACACAAATAGAAGTAAACGTCACATATACAGTTGCAAATGAATACATCAATATAAAATAATTAATTGATATTCAATATATGTAGTGTACATATGTACTTCAATTCTTAAATGTGAGTAAGCTTGGATAAAAACTAAATTTACTTAGGAATACAAAAACATTGAGCGATTTTCGGATGATTTTTCTCAAGGCGCTTTGTGAGGACGGACAAATTATCTAAATACATCACACCATACCAAGGAATGTCCCCGGGGTACCTAGTTGCCTCTGCCTTGTCGTGTACGTCCAGGTAGTCCGCGCACTAGGAGATGTACGAGTTTCTGTTAAACATTAAAGTGATATGAGACGCATTTTTCACTGTTGAATTGAGCTGAAAGGGATTATCAGGTCAAAAGAGTTGGTTAAAATGTGGTAACTGACCAATTAACTGCAACTTATCTTTCTTCCAGTTGTTTATAAAACATATATATTATATTCAATATTTTACGTGACTAACCCAGTCCTGTAAGTTAAGCCGAGCGCCACTGCCGCTTATATTACTCCCGCTGAACTACGTTACAATGAGAGATGCGTTTGTTCGACAACGCGATAAGGCGTCATTACTACAACGGTTACAGCGTCTTGACAGTTTTAGACATACACACGCGTTTACACAGGTAAATTCGTTGTTAAAACTTACACGTTTTATTTTATTTAATGAGTTGTCTGTACAGGTCTGTAAAACTGTCATTTTATCGATAACATAGGAATAAATTACATGGCAAGCTGAGAAAGAGGAACACAATATCCGTATTTAAATTTACATTGACGTATACACTAATAACAAACTATTCAAACTTACCGTTATTTACCATTTATTTTAACAACGTCCCGAATCGTCAACAAACTGTGAAAAGACGCCGTAACCTTTGTAGTTATGACGCAGTATCGTATCGCATTGTCGTACAGACGTACCTCTCATTGTAACGTAGTTCAGCGGGAGTGTATACAGTCCCAGATTTGAAACTTAACAAATTTACTTCACAAACGAAAGTACGGTTGATATTAAAAAACATTATTTTTCTCTTTCCTGGATATTGTTTTAGTATGTTGATGCTGCATTATCAAATATAAGTTTATATAAAGTGAAAACACCAAAAATAAACAACGATTGCGAAAGACACCTTTATACTGTAAGATGCGTCTAAAATCACTTTAACACACGAATCAAACATTGTATGAGTGTTATATTTCAGCTGTGGTTGTTGCACATTTATTACCATAACTGTCTCAAATACATGTTTATCATATGATAAACCTTGTTTTCAATGTAATACAGACATTACGTATTTTATTTATAGTACACATGTGTAATACAACATTTGTAAGCGTTTCCATTGGCTACAGAATCAATAACTAACCAATCGCAAGGCTTTATTTTGGTGAAATGACGTCGTCAACATGAAATGATAGTAAACAACTTTTAGATCTATCAGCATTTGTTTGGTCAATTAAGATGTATTTTATTTAGTTTAAAATCATGTGATAAAAAAAATCTGACACCCGTTGTCATATCATACCTGAACTCGTTTTTATAAAATATGGTATGATATGACAACTCATGTCAGATCCTATATATATCACATCATGCATCTTCAAAAGAGTATATATGTATATATATATATACATATATAATCATACGTACTCTTTTTGTTGGATCAGGCACTGCAATATAAAACGAAATTCAGATTAATGTTAGCTGTTTAAACATGTTTTAAATACTGATATATGGTACACTAATGTTGAGGGATATGTAAACTATATACACATATTAACAGCACAATTATGTTTTTTTCTCAAAGGCGTACAAAAGAGTTTTGTTTCTACTAAACCTATCCCCTACATTTTGCGCCGACCCTCACTTTTGTGTTGGTATTCCAGGTTGATTCTTAAATCATTTGTTTTTCTAAAATCATACTTGTTTGAATATTTTCTAAAGTGCTAGATTTCATGAAGAGGGAGGTCATATGAATTACTGTCGAAAAGACCCTTTAAAGTATCGTATATTTATTATAACACACACGAATCTCAATATTAGTTAAATCGTAACAATTTTCTTATAAATGTTGCTGAGTGGGCTAAAAGCTTCAGACCAAAGTAACACAATTTTGTTACTTAAAACAAAGTCAGCATAACGTATGATTCTAACTACCCCAACGTCTACATTAAATTTCAATCAATGATCACACAGCTTTTATTACATTTTTACACGCTTACTACAATGCCCACATTACATTTGAGTCCACTTACTACAAAGTCCACAGGACATGTAACATTCATGCTCCATCTGTTCGTTCCTCGACTCACACCAGCCCTTTGCAACGTTAGTCACGCACGTTGCTGTAGCTACTTTGTCTGCGCAGGTGGCTTAAATATTTTTTAAATATGAACCATCAGTACAATTATATTATGATATATTCGGATTTGATTTATTTAATAGACCATCGAGGATTATTAGCACTTGATCTTATGAAAGTTGGGACACGCACAATACTTTGTTTTCAGCAATCTAAAATAAAAATAAATGATGATCCTTACTTTCATGGGCACATAACCACAAGATCAGTTACTCATGGGAAACTATCGTGGGAAAGCCGTTGATTACTATCAAGCTTTATTCCTCTTACACCCTTGTCTTTAAAGGAAGATAATGGCAAAAGTTAACTAATTTTAAAATTTATTTAATTCTTGACACAGTTTGCAAAATCATGTTACTCACAGCTGCAGTCTAAGCCTCCGTACCCCTGGGGACATGAACACCGACACGCGGTCGAGTTAAACGTGCCTCCGTTCTGGCACGTGCTGACCTTGCAGTCCTTACAGTCCTTGCCTTGGAACGGATACCTGTAGTCGAAAACTAGTAAATACTACGATGTTTTTATTATGCAATGCATATGTTGGTTTCATTGTGTAAATTGCATGAGTTCTTGTTTAATGGTCAATTATTAAACCATATATATTTCACAAGCACAGGCAATGGTACAACCGACATTTGTGACTTTTTAATAAATATACAATTGTTAAAAAAAGTAAAAAAAATAATATATGCACTCCCGGGAATAAGTTTTTTAAGTTGTATATGTTCTATATTTCGTAGGATAACAATTGCGGAAAACAACACAGCATACCACAAAAACATACATCTTCACAGATAAATAAAATCAGATGATTCCCCTCCTTACAATAGACAATGCAACACACGTGATAAAGTAGTACCTGCACTCGCATGAAGTCCCGTACGTTTTTCCCTGACATTTACATTGACACACAGTCGGTGTCAGGCTCATCCCGTTATTGCAAAGCTTATTGCAGGTGGTATTGCACGCTGCCCCTGCGAAGACAAATGCGGCTTTGTGCATTTACAGTACGAATAGTAAAAATATATGGGATAAGTCCCTTATGAATCCCTTAAAGGTTAATACGTTAATAAAATTATACAAATATGCTATTTCCTTAAATGGTAAACACGAAGCTCTTTATGGAAAACTTAAGACAATTCCTTCAAATCATACAATTCCTTCAAGCTGCAGAATCGTAAAATAATATCATTGTTTTGCAAATACACGCATCCTACCTGGAAGATTTATATTTCAATCAAAATGGTTTTATGGTAAGTTCAGATGGTTTCAATGACAACTTGTGTGTCAATTGAACATTTGGGTAGCATTATTAAAATTATTTGACTACAAAATGTTTTTTTTAGACGTTTTCTTTTGTTGTTTTTTTTAGCTGTTTCAACAAGGAAATGTGAACAAGCACATGTGTGGTGTGGATCATTTGTACAATTTGCATGAAGATTGGTCAAGAAATTTAGAACATATGACAGGAATACGAAACCTAAACACACGTTTTCTTTTAGAGTTTTCGCTTAACTATAAGCCGAGATTAATATTTAAAAAATGAACGAAAAACACCAACCATTCAGTGCAAAGCTCAACATAAATCGGAAATAAGTCTGGAGTACAACATGCAACATACGAAAAAAAAGTGGCGATTATAATATAACACGAATTTCAACCCACGTATGTGATCTTTAAACAAACGACTGCAGATTGTTCTTAAATGGAAAAAACAGTAAGAAACAAAACTTCTTAGTTACCAAAGTAACCGGCATTGCACTGGCATCCGCATAAAGATGTGTTCCATGTGCCGTAAGGTCCGCATGAACCGGTACACGCATCCACTAGAAAACATAAATGAAGTTATAATAATTAAAAAAAGAAATATATAGATGCGAAACGCTTATCATCATCTTCAATACACGTGCCTATTGTCTAAGGCAGATAATACGATACCGGAACAAAATGAGCGACACAACACCAACCATAGAAACTTTGCTAAACCTCTGGATCTTGCCATGTAAATGTGACTGTGATGTTGTATTTTTCAATTATTAATATGTAATTTTTAAGGACAAAGGGTTTTGTGTTCCAAATAAGCTTTTTAAAGATTTAATCAATGAAAAACATTGTTCCTACTATCTGTTTTGGTCGGTAAGGAGTAGGCGTAATGAACTCCGACGTTTGGGTTGGAACCTCTCTGGTAGTACTGAAAGGAACCATAAGATACATATGACACAGTGCTGGTGTACAGGTGGTTCATTTTTACGTACTTGTCTTAGATACATTTGGCACTTTTGGGCATTTGAAGAATATTATTTCTAAAATGTGGAAGAATGTGTATTGAATGTCATATCGAGGGCTTTTGCGATAGTATTATGTAAATACGCAATGGTTACTTAACACAGTTTAGTAGAAAAAGATAAGTTAATAGTACTCTTGTTATAGAATATTGTCATTAGGGTTCCTGTGACGTGCTCTATTCAATCAGTGAAAGTGGTTACATTTTTAAATGGTGTGAAAATTAGTATGAGCACGATTGATCCCCGTTTGTTAGCGTTATACATTCAAATTGAAGTGCGTGAGTACTTAAGTCGGGATTTAAACACTGACTCGAATCATGAAATAAAATACACTTATTCTGCAATTTGTGTTTTATTTCTTACTTTTTAAGTAAAAACGTATTGCGTCTTTGCGCAAATCGTTTAAATAAAAACACATACGTAAAGTGGGTTTTTATATGTTGCTTATTTGTTTATATATAGAGCGAACCTACCAATATCCCATAGGTATATATATAAACAGGGTATTGCAAACGGTTTTATGTTCGGAAGATTATTTTGATAATGTGAAGGATTGCATTTGAAACGGAAGTTTGAAAGCAACCTTTTCAAAATGACATTTCTATGATGTCACATTTCACAAATGATTGTAATCATATTAAGAAATTGCATTCGACCAAAGTAAGCATACCTTAATGACCACTGGTCGTGAGATAGGCCCCTCCGTGTACAGGTACTGTGAGCTCCAGATGCCGTACCAGTAGCCTCCTGCATAGTTCATAGGGTGGGTCAAGCGGTTATAGCTTCCGGTAAGCACAGGCCTGTCCTCAAGGGTAAACAACTCTGAAAATACACCAATGCACAAATAAATCTTGTGGAGATGAAAATGATTCCAATCGAATGTTTGCAAAACATACATATATCTCTATATATATATGCATTCCATAACGCTGATTTATGCATAAATGTAATATATATATTTACTCATTTTGGTATACATTAACATTACACAATATTGTAAAATTACACAATGAAACAACCCAATACCATTTAATGCAGGAATCAGAACCAGAAACTGTCTTTATGGTACTTTGTATGTTTATATTTAACTTAAACTGTATAGTGTGTGGTTTCTAGACACATAACATTAAACATTTTTACGAAATGCTATGATATACATGAAGAGTAAACTTGTATTATAAAGTGTAATTGCATAATTAGAGCGGTATGCTCGATTGCATTATATGTTGGAACCTATAAATAAGCTGCATGGTATCAATTAACTAAATAACCAACTGAACTGAAACAAACACTATCACGTTCTTGTCTACCATAAATGCTGATTGACGCGTTGTTAGAATGCAATTCCAGTTTGGTTTTAAGGACTGGTTTCCAAATAAAGCAAACTTCTTAAATATGAAGCGTCATGTCGATACCTCACATTTTAGTCGAGATGTAAATTATAGTCGGGATGTGTCATGGCTAAAATATCAACATGGAAAGAGAAATACCTGTCCAATTATAAAACCAGGAGTTATAGTTCTAGCTANTATAGTGTGTGGTTTGTAGACACATAACATAAAACATTTTTACGAAATGCTAAAATATACATGAAGAGTAAACTTGTATTATAAATTTTAATTGCATAATTAGAGCGGTATGCTCGAATGCATTATATGTTGGAACCTATAAATAAGCTGCATGGTATCAATTAACTAAATAACCAACTGAACTGAAACAAGCACTATCACGTTCTTATCTACCATAAATGCTGATTGACGCTTTGTTAGAATGCAATTCCAGTTTGGTTTTAAGGACGGTTTCCAAATAAAGCAAACTTCTTAAATATGAAGCGTCATGTCGATACCTCACATTTTAGTCGAGATGTACATTTTAGTCGGGATGTGTCATGGCTAAAATATCAACATGGAAAGGGAAATAACTGTCCAATTATAAAACCAGGAGCTATAGTTCAAGCTATGATTGTTCAAGTTGATACATTGTATATTTTGCACGATATGAAAATTCAAATGTTATACATTAACGAAGGATATTAACTTTCTAAATATAGAAGCAATAGCTTATGCTCAATAAGATCCATCTACATTGTAAGTAGACGCCGGACAGGCAGAAGGACAACCTTTAACCAATATACCCCATACTACTGTGCTGTGGGCGGCATACCAAGAAACGAATATACAACCTATATAGTTGTTGACCATAGATCCATAGTTGAAATAGAACACGATGTTGAATGCACCGGCTGGCAACTTAGTGATTACCACTTTTGTGTTACCTGTAAAGTAACACGAGTTTGAATTTAATATAGTTATATGGTTTATTATGTTTTACATGTATACGAAATTCATGTCATAATAAGACAAGCTCTTAAATGTGTATATTAAATTGAATTGAAGCAATACACATTTTAGAGTTGCTTATTCAGTTTTGGAAATAGATTCTTGAACTAAATGTTGAGGCGAAAACTTTATTTAACACAATAGAAAACGTTCGATAAATATTACAACTTATGTTCATGCAGTAATGACTGATCCCTTTCATGTTGAATAATGGAAAAGTCAAAATGTCAAAACATAATTTGCTCTGGTGTAAAGCATATAAATACCATAAACTAATTAAGTAGCGGCTATTGCATAGCCGGAGTTATTTGGTTGTGTTAACACGAAAAATACAATATTCTTATTCAGTTGTACCCGTGGATGTTTAATTCAAAATAACACTATAATCAGTTTCGTGATGACTTTGTTGGAATGATCGACCGGCGTATATACTAACTGTTAACTAGGACGTCAAACTGCTCCGTCTTAACTTGGCACGTTGAGTCATCCCCTCCACACACCCCACATCCATCTATCNCTTTATTTAACACAATAAAAAACGTTCGATAAATATTACAACTTATGTTCATGCAGAAATGACTGATCCCTTTCATGTTGAATAATGGAAAAGTCAAAATGTCAAAACATAATTTGCTCTGGTGTAAATCATATAAATACCATAAACTAATTAAGTAGCGGATATTGCATAGCCGGAGTTATTTGGTTGTGTTAACACGAAAAATACAATATTCTTATTCAGTTGTACCGTGGATGTTTAATTCAAAGTAACACTATAATCAGTTTCGTGATGACTGTGTTGGAATGATCGACCGGCGTATATACTAACTGTTAACTAGGACGTCAAACTGCCCCGTCCTAACTTGGCACGTTGAGTCATCCCCTCCACACACCCCACATCCATCTATCGACATCGACCCTGACATACCATCACAGCCGAACATCTGCAGTGTCAATTAAACATATTTTGCAAAAAGTTCTAATATATTGTAATTATAACATGTAAAAGGTGCTTTATCAATCAGATATATTATATACATAAATTTGCGTGGGCTCTTTAATATGAAGAAAACAAATACAAATGAATTGTTCTAATAATGTTTAATTGCACAACTGCATATTTTTTAATGAAATAAGCAATTCTATGTAATTTTGATTTAGCAAGTATGGCACACAACACATAAATTCAAAAGTATGGCACACAACACATATGTTTGAAGGTTATTCGTTAAACTGTCATATTAATTGTTTTGAATATATTTACTAATGCATTCATCTTTTAATTGGGCATACAGGATAAGCATTTTGTATATCGTTTAGAATCCACTTGGCTGTTACCCTACACCAACAATGTGGACGTTCATACACATTGTTTGGTAGTTTCAAAATTGTATTTATACCTTAACATACACTATTTCAATATATCGGAATAATGAAAATCGAAACACATGATAAGCAAAGATATTCTTTTGGACACCTGCTAGTTATTATTTAAGAACAGTGTCTGATTGCAACACCACATCGTGCATACACATGATTAGAGCAGGGTCACCGCCTTTAAACGATCCATGCAAAGCAACCGGAATAAAAATGATTACAAAAGCCTGCCAAACCTCAACACAAATTCATATATATTTATTTTTAATTATATGTGTAACTGACTGTTTATGTTATATTATGTAATGTTGTTATGTGTATTCACTTGACAGAAAATAATGTGTATGTTTGAGTATTAAGTATTATGTACTGGTGCATAAGTTTTTATACATTATCTGTGTAGCTGTCTGTCTGTCTGTATGATATAACACTTACGTGACAATATCCCTGGACACACCGACCGAACCGTCCAGACATCCGTGGAAGACTATGAGTCTCAATAAACGAGCCGACACCAGGCGGATCACACGGCGTCCCGTCAGGCATCAGACCAAACCTCTGATAGTAGTACACAGAGGAGACGCTATCACACTTGACCTCGCATTGACCTTGATCTGTGATTAAACACATTAATAAGTATTACAGATGTTTTTGTTTTGTTTTAAATAGATTATGTGTGGGATTGGAGGTGTTCATTTGTTCCCAATATTGGTTTTTAGTCATCCCCATACGGCTTGTGATGTTTTCTTATACAAATGTAAAAATTCACTTTATGAAGTGGTATCTTCCCTAAACGCCAACATAAATCTAAGATTTAGCATGCGATATCTTAGATTTTTCACATAGAACTCTTTACCTTTTTATTACAATTTTGAAACTAAATATCTTCTCCGGTGCAAAGCACTTACGCGAACTGAACAGAATGTTTACTCGACAAATTGTTTATACCCGTCACCCGTATTTGCAATGCTACATACATGAAACACTTGATTCTATTTTAATTTTATAATTATGTTTAAACTACAGGTAGTACTGTCGTTCGTCAATGCCACAACTACACGATTTGCCACAGATGTAGAGCTGTCATACTAAAGTCTATTGCTGTGAATGTTTACCTCATGTATGTCACTAAACGTAAAGCTCATAGCAAACGTATGTTTGAGAGAAATACATCGTCACAAATAGGTCACGAATTGTGAAATTAGATAACTAATACACAAAATTAACTATGTTTAATTCACAATTAACGTAAGCATATGAACATTTAATAGTCGTCAAACGCGTGTGATTGCCATATACTGGATATATCACACTTACTATAGTCATTAAATTCAGTCCCGGTGGGCAGAAAGGTTGAAGAATTCAGACCAAGTTTTTCATAAGAGCCGTTGTCCTTTAATTGAGCACATGTCTCTGATGCGCGCGCACTCTTCAGACCATCCACTTCCTCCGGATCGTCTTCACACGGCTTCAATACATAGAAGATAGTATTGCGTTGTATTGATTTAAACATATTTTTTTTTCCAAAACAATCACATGTACATGTACAGTTGACACAAATTCAAAATAAACGTACATATACATCTATTTTGAAAAAAAGGTTGGACCTAAAGTTCTTGAAACATTATTAATGGTCCTTTCCTGTTTTGTTATTTACATTACATGTTGGTGACGATAACGTGATTGTGTAAAGCTATATGTTACATGGTCAAAAGTACATTTGTAATAAGAAAAGAAAAACGTGCGCAAGTAACAAAATGAAAGAAAATCATGATTTGTAAATAATTGGATATAAAACTCTTTTACATACAGTACATACTGGATATGTCAAGTCCTGTCCAGAAAGATAAAAACTTGCGTTGTATTGATCATGCCCTCATAGCAAATGGAATACAATTTCAAACATTGAACTACAACCAATTTGAATACCACACACACATTTCATTGATAAAATCTATTCGTATGATTAACAACTTAACAAATCACTATTATGTCTAAAATAACGAAATATTGAACAAAGCCAATATGTAGATGCCGTCATAATGATGTGTATATAAATTACGTCAGTTGAAAGTCCGGTTTTGTGACGGTAAATTAATGATTTTACACTGTAAAATACTTGGTATCTATTTGACACTAGTATTTGAGTCCGATTATAGTAATTTAATAAATTATATTGCATTATATAACAATTAAGTTTTCTTATAACTAGATAGTATTATATTATTAAAGTAATTATCAAACAAAACACTAGTGTAAGTAATAAAGCTGGAATCAACGCTTTGGAACGGTCATCGCTAAGCATTGGGGTTAATATTGGTAAATGTATGTTTCAAAATGTATGTGAATTCGAATATCACTTTGTACTGTGTTGTCCACTATATAGCATTGTTTGTACAATATAATAGCAGGGCATCCTGGTCTACCATAAGTAAATAAATATCAATCATGCCTTGCACAAATGGTCTAAAGCTAGACTATTGCAAAATGTTTGGTATATTACTTGAAACTTTCAAACTTAGATTTTAGAAAGTAACTCGTGTAGCTGCTGTATATTTGCATGTTCACACACATGAATGTATTGAATAGTCTTACATAGTATGTGTTACTATGCAAACTTTTTTTAATTGTTAGATTTGTGAGTCCTTAAAATGTTATATTGTATGATTCCTTGTATTGGCAATATATCTTGTATATATGTACTCGGCTAAAGGCAGAATGCTTGATTGCCATTAAACTATGAACTATTGTTTCATGTCTCGCATAACCACTTACTTCGCAATTACATGTGCATTCAAGAGGAACATATTTGAATATAAGCGAAATATTTCCAAAATATTGCAGTCGTATGAATCGATATTAAATTACATTTAAAAGAAACATACACATTTCTGAAAGTGATCGAAATCAGTATGTCTATATGAAACAAAATACTGAAATATTGTGTGAGCAACAGTAAAAACTAAAATAGTATAACATGTGTTTGGAAATGTATTTCTGAACAAACATATGGTACTTACTTGTATGTTGCATACAACCGGGTCATATTCCTCTCCCTCACACCATGCACTGTTCTTTGGTCTACAATACGAGCACTATAGTATACATATAATAACACTAACATAATACGAGTACTATGTAACACTAATATATTAAAAAAGGGTAAGCATTTTGAGCAATTCGGATAATTTATTAACCGAATTTCAATACCTACCATTAAGCTTTAAGTAAATGCGTTGAAATGTACGTAATGGCGTGAAATGTTACTTTATTTCCCAATATATTGAGTGAATATAAAGAACACTTTAAAAACAAAATATTTGCGTCAGTTCCGTTTTCTTTTTAAAAATGAGTGTAACACAAACACGAACATACCTAGAGACATGATAATGCTCAGCAAAGAACAGTTGCGCCAACACAAACAATTGCAGTTTATCTTATAATAACTAACTAATCTATTTACTCAGTGATTCGTTCTACTTACGAAGGGTTGTTGCAGCTCCGCGCTCTATAACTAATCCCAGTACCGCACGTGCGACTGCATATTGTAGCGGGCCCCCATTCAGACCATCCGCCTTGCACTACTTCGAACGAGACCGGGTCAAGGCCAGTGTTGCTCCAAGGTATGCACTGGTAGGCGCCATTTACCAGTTGAGATGAGCAGACCTGATGGTAAAATAGTATAAGTAAATGTTTTTTTTTTCTTATATTGATAATGGTACATCGTCAGCTAACTTTCACAATTTAAACCCCATCACTGCGATTTAAGTAGTCCGTTTACACTTGGCGCAGTTTGCAGCTACGGTACTTTTGCTTATTTCCCTCACAGGTATCCATTTATGCACTTGTGTGGAGAGGACCACCGTGGAATTAGGTTTTGGCTCAGACACACTCATCTAACCGAGGTTCCAACCAGGAACTTCCCAATTCCAAGACCAGCAACCGACCACCATATGCCATTGTTTCCAGCAATTTTACCATAAACTGTACACCGTATTTGTTTCTCTCGTTGTAAAGGATGGGCAAAGCGTATGGCATCTTCGCGTAAAACAAACAAGTCAAAACATTTATTTGCAAAGAGAGAAATTACAAGTGAGACTAACACCACGGATTGATGATGGCGATATCTCATCATCCTTTTTATATTAAACAGTTTCCACAATGATCCATAAATATAAATGACTTCCTTGGCATAACATAAAAGTATGTATACAATTAAGACTATCATTTGTAAATAATAATTTACCAAATCATGCATCAAACGAAATCTATATCTGCTCAAATGGCTTATATATTATTTTTTGTGTGAATATTTGTACAGTAAATTTGTAGGTGAATATATTGATGACGCATTGGAACACGTATTTATATTTACACGTTTCAATATAAACAAATTGTACGTTCGGTTACATCAGCAGGCGATCATTTTTATCAACACAACGAGGTTTATTTAAGGCAAACAGCCGATGTATATAAGACAGAGGGCTTATCACATCACAAATACCAACATACACCAATGCATTAAACTGGGGACACCACCTTGTAACGGTGTATATATTTGGGTTCAATCTATTTAAGGTCAACAACCCCCAACACGTATCCAAAAGCTATTCACTTAAATGTCAAGATAACACAATTAACAATTCAAAAAAACATAACGCAGAGCAACAATCCGAACATGAATCATTCAAGGTCAATCTTACCATCTCATCGCCACAATAACTTCCATCCGTCGGCGTAAGGTAGTTAAACATGATGCCATAGTGCGGTGAGGACGTATTCATATTGATACACGAGTGCAAGTAACAAGGACCCTGTAATCGAAGTAATATATGTGTATATTGAGTTAACAACTCTTAACCAGTATATAACCATGTTGACAAGGATATACCATATATATAATTTATGTCAAAATGTAGTATGACAATCACTACAGCAACCAAGGTCGAGGTCATTCAATGCAAATTAGTGATGCACAATGATGCACACTTAAATAAAATAGTGTTAATACTAATATTTCAAATCGTATTAATGTTAACGTACATCAATGTAGAATTCTAGTTATCGTTATCAACTCGACATGCCCATTTTCAAAGTTGGATTATGCAAATTCTCAATTAGAATGCGATCGCAATAATTCTTTAAAAAGCATTCGACAATGATTAAGAAAATACAAATTATGTTATAAACTATCCAAATCTATATTAGAATATACGCTATCTCTAACGTGTAACAAACTTTAAACGAAGAAATACACCATAACTTTCTCCCACTATTTATACCCATTAAAAATTGCATTGTAAAAAAAAACTTTTAATACTATTTATTTGTTTGTACTGTAAGCCCACATGTATATGAAGGACATTGTATATTATGTTTTTTTAAAAGCAATACTATTTAAATGACAAAAAAAAAGAAGAAGAAATATATGTCTGCAAATTGCTGATATCAAAAGTTTGTATTGTGTAATCTTGAATCGCTATGCGACCATTTGTCGTATGAACAAATCTGGAGAGGAATCAGAAGAGCATTAATATACTCTAACTTGTCGGATATTGGGGCCAGTATTCATCAAACAATTCGTAAAATTAAGTCTAAGAATAAAGAAACTAACTAAACTTGTAATTGTAAAGACTTGCCTTAATGTTGTTGCTAACTTGGCATTTTCCACCTCTATTTACAACATTCGTTATGTAGAGCATGTTCTCTATGACATAATTACCAGTGGTAGCATGTATATATTCAAACGCTGGGTGTAGTTTTCTTGGTTCTATGTCGTATTTGTATTATTTAGTCATGTAGTGGGTTGGTGAATACGGACCAAGACGTTCATTTTGTTTTGTTAATTATCATAAGTTCGAGGATTTTCTGATAAGCGCGTTTCTATCCTCAACTGTTATCTTCATGAACGAATCAAGGAAATAAAATAGTATTTTGTTTTCAAAACAAATCAAACGTTGGGGAATACAAATCTATAATACACGTTTAGAATGAGTGGTACCTGTAAAACAACAAAATTATAGTTTNAATTGCTGATATCAAGAGTTTGTATGATGTAATCTTGAATCGCTATGCGACCATGTGTGATATGAACAAATCTGAAGAGGAATCAGAAGAGCATTAATATACTCTAACTTGTCGGATATTGGGGCCAGTATTCACCAAACAATTCTTAAAATTAAGTCTAAGAATAAAGAAAATAACTAAACTTGTAATTCTAAAGACTTGCCTTAATGTTTTTGCTAACTTGGCATTTTCCACCTCTATTTACAAAATTCGTTATGTAGAGCATGTTCTCTATGACATTATTACCAGTGGTAGCATGTATATATTCAAACGCTGGGTGTAGTTTTCTTGGTTCTATGTCGTATCTGTATTATTTAGTCATACAGTGGGTTGGTGAATACAGACCATGACCTTCATTTTGTTTTGTTAATTATCATCAGTTCGAGGATTTTCTGATAAGCGCGTGTCTATCCTCAATTTTTATCTTCATGAACGAATCAAGGAAATAAAATAGTATTTTGTTTTCAAAACAGATCAAACGTTGGGGAATACAAATCTATAATACACGTTTAGAATGAGTGGTACCTGTAAAACAACAAAATTATAGTTTTTGTTTCACAATTTGAGATACGTTTCTGTTGTTAAGTTGAAAACTCATTCACGTACGAATGACATACTACTTTTTTGGAAACCCCCACTAATATGCGCATATTGGTAAACACGACATATGAGTCGGATTCTGAGAAAACTGGGCATATTGCATGTGCTTAAAGTGTCGTCCCAGATTAGCCTTTGCAGTCCGCACAGGCTAATCAGGGAAGACACTTTCCGCTTTTATGACATTTTTCGTTTAAATAAAGTCTCTTTTAAGCAAAAAATCAAATTTAGGCGGAAAGTGTCGTCCCTGATTAGCCTGTACGGATTGCACAGGCTAATATGGGACGACACTTTACGCACGTGCATTATGCCCAGTTTTGTCAGAACGCGACTTATATATTTATGGATCAATTTTAAGATAGTTAATACCGTTAACTGACAGTCCTCTTTCACATTCGTTTATTAGATTCAGTAAAGATAGATTGATAAATATGATACTGCCACTTTAATCGGATGTAATCGCTTAAATTTGTTTAAACTGTTTATTTTCAGGCATTGCATTCCCAGCAATAACATATTGATATGTTAACATGTTAGTACACATGGCACTAACATAGACTGTAAATACAAATATTAACACATGAAGAAATGAATGATGGATGGTAAGCATGATACGAAAAACAAATCATGGCGATGGTAATGAATCATGAATGAATTGAAATAAAATGAAAACTGGTGGTATGTAATCGCTGTAATGATTTACTAGATTTTCCAGTGGGAATTCCCTGTATCTGTATCCGGCCCCTTTCTTAAATTCACATATCTCATCGTTGGTGTACATCATGCCTGCAAAACAAGCATAGATATTATAACAACTGAAATATGTGTTGTGATAAATGCATGATCAATATAGATTATTTTAAACTTAATCCGATTCCCAAACTGTCGAATCATGCCAATGCAATGGTTCAATGCAGTATTTTTCTTGCATTTTCCTTATTTTAGAATGTACACGCATAGTATCAATTACAAGATAAAACTGCTCTTTAGAGAATTGAAATAAACAATATATGTCATTTTACATATAATACCATATTCTACTCGGCCATATGCAGGCAACTTCGGAAAACAGGTTTTCGGCATACTCCAATCGTTTCTCTTTTTAACACACATATGATAAGGGGAATAACAACAAACGTTAAGGCTAAATGGCTTTTAGCCCAAACATGAAAGCATAAAATTTAAGAATAGGTATTATGTTCGAAATGAGCCATAGATGAATAAACACTGATTAAAAGGACAGTGGTTATACATAGTGTATTTACGTTGAAAAGCGAACCGAATTGCTTTTACCATTAAATGAACGTTGAAATGAAAAAATAACAGTACATAAACCGAATCTTATCCAAACATATTTAAATAATGCTTCAAATAGACCGATAATATTGAATGTTAATTAATGCACACATAACTAAACTCTAATTTTTAGCTCGGCTGTTTACGAAGAAAACCCGAGGTATTGTCAGAGCCCTCTCGTCCGCCGTACGTGGCGTCCGAAAACTTTAACATTGGCCATAACTTTTGCAATATTGAAGATAGCAACTTGATATTTGGCATGCATGTGTATTTCACGAAGCTGCACATTTCGAGTGGTGAAAGGTCAAGGTCATCCGTCAAGGTCAAAGGTCAAACAAACTATTTTATTAAGGGGAGGTGGTTCATGTGTATCTCATCGACTTGCACATTTTATGTGGTGAAAAAGTCAAGGTCAATGATGACATTCAAGGTCAAAGGTAAAAAAAAAATAAAATCCAAGCACCCACAGCCGAGCGTTGGCACCCACTATGCGGTGCTCTTGTTATATCTATCCTGCCTCGTTAATCGAATCAATATTAATCGTACTGAAATGGATAAGCGTTCATAGGGCTTATATAGACTCACGTTAAAACCAAACGAAAAAAAAACATTGAATAAAAAACGAAGATAATGTATACAGTATCACCTGGCCATATTCCTGACAATTCCATTTGGAGAGGGGATGATACATCAGTTGTAGTAAGACAGCCCGTCTGATCAGTATTTCTAAAATGTACATTTAATAATTACACTTTTCTTTTATTAAATTTATTTAATAAATAGAAATCTTGCTAAACTTTGTTATAATTAGAGAAAATTTCTCAATAAGAGTATCGTTTAGCCTTGTTTAATGACTTATATATATATATTTAGTTACAACACAATTTGCCTTTCAGGACTTATTATGTTTTGTAAAAACAGCAGTCCAAAACACTACTATCTACACAATAATCATATATTCGTATGGCAATGTCTAGTGAAATTGAAGGGTAAATTAGAAAAGACAATAATTAAGGATTAAGGCAACTAGAATGCACTATGTAAGATAAACTACTGAGAAGCAAGACACACTTGCATTAATCTATAAATGTTAATACGCTAAACAACTGGTTGTTAGATAATACAATAAATGAAAATAAATTAAACGCTTACTCAAAGCAACTAACAATACCGATTTATCAAAGCATAATTTATTACTAATTAAGGTAATTTTTAAAGAAAAGAAGCATGAATAATTATCGCTGTATTCAGACCAACCCTTATGGTTGGGGTCAAATCATTATAATGACATTCCTGGTACAACATTTAGTCCGTAAGTAACTACACCAACATGTGGATATAAAACCTACTGCAGAAGTATCTCCATACTGTTGGCGCTGCACGTGCTCCAACCGGATGTCTTGCTACCCATGATACCATCGATAGGAGACGCACACCCGTCAGCGTCGTGATTCATACCCAAGCTATGAAAACGAATGCCATACGTTTATATAACACACTGGGAGTGAATAATACCCCGACCGCACCACATTATTCAGACTGGGATTCTTTACTTGTCAAAACAAGCCATAAATTTCACAATTTTACGCCCGACCGTGTACACGATAATTGTTTTCCATTGTGTTTAAGGTATCAGAATTTCAATACAGAATATATCAAAACAGCGATGTCTCTATATGTGTCCATGTTATATTACTATAAGGAGGAGATTTCTTGATAGAAGCTTTAACGTCAGAACTTCAGTATATAAATTTAATTCTTTAATGGGATCTGTTAACGCATATGTTTCTATAAATGTTGCAAACTATATACACTATGCTCTAGATAAAATACAATATATTACCGTGTTATACATGTACATCACTCCCCATGTGTATGTTACGTAGTCTGTACACTGTATTTAAATCAATGTTTGCATTTTTCTGTTACAACCATAACCTGAACAAACTGAAAGCTGATTAATTGAATTTAATCACATTATTTTCTAAATTATGTACTCTGTACTGATCTCGAATAAAACGCTTGTCTTTTCTTGTCTTGTATCAATTATTGAATATAGTTAATTAGAAATAGCTAGAGTCTTACCAGTGGCCCAGTTCGTGGGCGGAAATGACGTATTCTGTTATACCGGTTGCCGTGGAGACCGCACACTTATACCCATCACTGCATATTTTGCCTGTGTACGCCTTTCCAGAAACATCAGTGCCTGTTATGCTGCGAGTGCAGACAGTAAGAGCATTAAAATACGATCATATGTTCTAGGGTAACGTTAAATATACTTGTGTGCTTTTTTAATACAGCATAAATTACGCATCAATGATGTTTCTATTTAAATATTTTGTACGTCATATAAATGTGTCCTTCATAATATATACATGTAACTGTCCTGATTATGTCCGTAAAAAAAGATAGAAATACTCAAGAGTTTATAGACTTGTCACTATGTTCTTAAATGGGCTTTGCGTGCTAAATATGGACCGCGCGTGCAAAATTTTGAAAATGTCATTGGGTTACACACGGCTGAATAACATTGTGTGATAGTGCTTAATTGTATTCCAACCTTAAATACTAGCAAATCTTTAAAACTGAAAATAATCACTTTTCAAAAGTACCCTTTAAAAATCTAACATTCTAAATTAAACATTTTTTGTAAGTGTGAACATGTTTTGGATTTTTTAAATTTGTGTCAATTGTATTTTTTTTTGTTTAAATCGTTGATACACAGGATGAAAATGATCGGTGCCACTTCTGGACCAATCGCATTATAGTGACCAGCCAGTCAGCCAAAACCGTTCATGGACCTCAGCCCTCGGCTTCGGTTCATATGCAATATGGGGCAGCCTGGCTGGTAAATATCGTGTCACAGGGTCATCAGGATTTGTTTATCTATTTCTTAAATAAAAATTACAAGTTAATTATTCAACAACAACGAATTTCAAATCAAAACAAAACATATATGCAAAAGATGATCAATGTGAGTCGTTCTGTTTGTAAATTGAAAATGATGACTATTGGTCGATCAACAAAAACAGACAAAATGGCTATACTAGTACTCCAGTACAGTTGCTACTGCGATATATAAATGCACTATGTCTTATTGTATATTTCTTGCATCAACTTTTTGAATCTGCAAATAACTAAATTTAAGACATATATTCAAATCCAACAAGTTTTCTGACGAATGTTTTCATTTGCACATAAAACTATGTATAGGTTAGTTATAACATATTTAAGTAAACGATGTATATGACGACGGCAGATACCTCATATTTGTTTTAATGGATGGCTTTGTTTTCCCATAACATATTCACTCTTCAAACACTAATACATACAATTACCATGACAGTTTTGATTACGACTGCAGGTAAGTTTTGAACTTCGGTAAATGTGAATGAAACGAATTAATGGAAGTGCTTTAGATTAAACGTATGATGTTTCAGTATACCGTATAACTTTCGAAGTAAAAAACAACAATATTGCATACCCTGTGTACAAATGTATATGGTCGTACTCCATATATAGGTTGTGGGTATTTGTGCCACTGCATACACTAATCAGTGTGTCGCCTAGTATCGGACTGGGCACGTACCAAGTCTGAAATTGAAATAAACCAGTAACACTTCATAACAGAAGCGAACACATGAATAATAATTATTCTTTTTATAGATTCAAATTATACATTACCTGATAAAAACACGCAAATGCGCTCAATAGTAAGGCTTCAATTGTAACCGATAACACAAGTAATTCCACATGCAATACATATAACAAGTTGAGCAATACTTATGTTTGCTGGTTTTTGAAACCAAACTATGTTTATTTTACAGGTAATTTGCGTTTTAACATGTACACTAATGAAAGCTATAAGTAAACGTCGCAAACAGTAGAACACGTATGTTTTACCATACTTATTAACAACACATGTTATGACGTCATTAAACACAAATTTAATTACGTTTGATACACCGACTTATGACGTGTCAGTTTCTTTTCTCTCGCATGGCTTGTGTTTATTTATTGTACTCTAGCAAAAAAGAAAAAGAAAAAAGGCTTGCTTTAGGTTCATTATCTGATATTCTATTGAAGTAATGGTTGTAAAAAAGTATAGTTTCACTTTTTGCCATGCCACTAGTTGTTTTCTATATCTACTCGTGAAATAAAATTCTCTTTTATACTATATATTGCAGTGGTCCATTCTCAATAGTATATATATATGGAAAATGCAAAACATGCACGTGTCATGTTCGTAATACTCGTGCTCATGTTTAGAATCAAATGTGGAAAAAGCTTTAATTTACATCAGAGAGAGAGAGTGCCACTACTGGTAAAGGCCGATACAGACTTAGATCAATTGATGATAATTATTGCAACATTCCGAGAACTCGAATAAAGAAGGCTGATATATCAATAGCAGTGATTGGACCTAAGTGGTGGTATGCACTTCCAAAAGACTTAAAATGTGCACAGAGTGAATTTCAGTTTAAAACTACACTTACCACGCATTTGTTTTGCGTTTTCTAGGATAAATGAGCTTTTTATAGTAATATAACTTTGCGCAGCGCAATTGAATATTGTCAAATATTTTTTTGCGCTACGTAAGTTTACTTGTATCTGTATTTGTATAACAGAAACAACGTAACGTAAAACAATGACAGTTAAAAATCAGATAAATACCGGGTTAGTCCTCCAGAAGGCGATTTCCTTGATCTCTATCACTACGTTATATCCGAGCTCGTCTGCCTTCCCCCACTCAGCTTGGACCTACACAATGGAAATAAAACGTATCGAAGAATCTAAAAAGTGTAAGTTGTCTTTAACAACACAGACTTACAAATGTGAAGTAATCGTCATAAATCGTTACAAAATTGAAGTAATTGTTATCAAATGACCTACATAACTGAAATATTCGTTAGCAAATGACCCACTGTACTGAAGAATCAAATGAGCTACACATATGAAGTAATCTTTATAAAACAACCTACATAATTAAAGTAATCGTTGTCACATGGCCTACATAACTGAATTAATTGTTATCAAATGACCTACACAGTTGAAGTAATTGTTATTAAATGACGTACCGAATTGAAGTAATCGTTATCATATGATCTGAATAACTTAAGGTACCGTTAACAAATGACCTCCGGCTTTGAAGCAATCGTTATCAATGCACATACATAATTGAAGGAATCGTAATAAAATGACCCATATAATCAAAGTTATCATTACCAAATAAGTCATAAAGGCATATGGGCCTGCACACTTTATTTTATATAAATGAGGTTGGTAAATTGTATTTTTCATACAGTAAGCAATTTCAAAATGAACACACGTAGTGTAATGATGTATAATACATTGACAATTGTTCAATATTTGAATATGTGTACCTATTACAGCTAAAACAGAAACGTGGGATATTAAACGGCATTAAACATAATTAAAACAAATCTAGTTGCATATGCACAAGATCTTTCTGACCATCACTTAAAGATTCTTTATTAATACAAATGACCGAGGTGCATTAAGTTATACACATAGAAACCCATGAACAAATAAAAACCAATCAATAAAACTGGGGTCACCGCCTTGGAACGGTCAATAGAAAACATATCTTCGGGGATATAAAACGAATTTAAAGGCTCCCAAAGCTCACACTTGGGCAAGCTGTTTTAAAATATATTTCAGTGTAAATACAATTTAACATCTTAGCAAAACAAATTCAACACGATTTGCAATGAAACAGAATACCATTCATTTAAATTATAGCGTGTTAATAAGTATTCACGTATCGTGTGTCTACCAGAGCACACGACCTTTTGATTCCTGAGGAACGGTGAAATGAGGTAAAAAAGTTTCAATTACCTCTCGTGTTTTATTAATAAGCTTTATATATATAGTAATTTAGTTTTACATTCAGATCATCGACATGGCAAAATTTAGAATTATACGATATTGCCTCAATTTAAAATAACATTGTTCGGAAAGTGTTATTGTATATGTTTGTACAAATTATCAACTGAACGCTCTTCAAAATAACATGATTCCTCTCGTAATGATACGTTAAGTTATATTAAAGGTATTCATTTTCATTTGAAGCTGTGGCTTATGTAAGTGCATATCCGTTTGTGTAGACCATTACCTTCATGATAGACTGAAACTCAATCAATGGATAAAACAATTCTACTTACTCCTGATTTTATTATTTCTGTTAGTTATTCGTATGAGGTGTACAAACATAAATTAAGGGATGATGCAGTTATACTGACCTTTGTAATTTCATAAATTGCATTAATTACTCGTCTGCTGTGTACGAAAATAAATCCATGAATAAAACGTCATACTTCCTGACCAATGCAATTGCATACATTCAATAAGCTATTCGTCTACGGTGCACGAAAGTAATTCCTGTGATAAACAGTTATACTCACTCCTGACCATTTCAAGTTCATTAATGTGGTTAGTTGTTCGTCAGAGGTGTACCCAGCTTCGGCCATCTTGGCAATGTATGAGGCATCCAGAATAAGAACAGTCTCGATGGTAATGATTTTAGATGTCTCCCTCCAATTTCGAACATGGACTCGGTCTAAATAAAAACAGAAATGCATAATATTAACACTAAATATAATCAGCGTTTTAAGTATATAATCGAGTTAAAAAACTGAATCCAAATAATCCATTTTTTGAAAATTATTGTCATTGTGTGAAAATGTGTACACATGATGGCATTTAAACGCAACACTCATTCATGTATCGTGCTGATGTAACTATTTTGATAAGTCTACGTAAGCGACACGCGTATTCACGGGGACATATGTAGGATACATCGTAGCAGTTAAACAATTTGAAAACATTCTTTTTTTACTCAATATTTTTACAAGATTAATAATAAATCCAGAGAGTATATAGAGTTGTATGCATGAACAGTTCACGTTTTGCAACAATTACACGAAACGTTAACATACTTCTTTGACATAATGTCATAAAATTTATTATTGAATACCTAAGCATAAATGTGTAGGCAATTAGAGTTGATGTTTTGTAACACTGCGGTATCCAAGCTAGATTGTATATTGCATATATGAACTCTGTAAAAACACACATACACTTATTCTTTGGAACAAAAGCACTTAACTTGAACATCAAAATAACCGCAGTTTGTATTAAACTCGTTAATATGTATTCAATGTTCATGCCATTAAGTATTAAATGTCGCGGACTTAAACTAATAGGTAAACTAATAGGTTGATTAGTTTCGAAATACCGTATTAATGTACGTTACATCGTTTAAATAATGTTTCAGTTAAGCTTGAGTTACTTCTTGCATGATGGCTATGATAGCTTATCATTTGACATATATTTAAGTTCATTTGGCTGATATAAATTAATATGTACATGGTATGAGTCTGAAATATCTTCTTGGCAATTATATTTGTCGTGAGAATGTTTCAACGTACCTTCCTCGCCGAATGAAAACTCATCGGAAGCATCATTTGTTAGACCCTAAAAATATAAGTTTTCAATAAGTCATTTTATGTCAATCAAAATGCATTTAATATCTGTATAATATTAACAAATATGCCGCGCAGAGGTTCCGACACTTGCAGAAAGTCTAAACGTGGTGATTTTCATGCTTGTATTTGAAAGAAAGTTTTCGATGCTGGCAGAATGCGTTGATTGAATGTGCTTCATTACACAATCGTTCATAGGAGTGACTTAACCCACCTAATAGTTCACACAAACCACAACGCAAATAGTTGTTGTTACTGAATCATAAAGTGACATAACGTATGCATGTCAGGACCTGTTCCAGGCAGTCCGCTTGGAGGACAAGTCAGTTGGTGAACGGTCAGAATGATTGACCTACCGATTCTTATCACCCAAACTAATAGACAATCCCAGAAATTGATAATTCCCGGATTACCGCCGCTGAACACTCGCGCGCGCCTCCAAAACGGTACTGGAGAAAAAAGCAAGGACGTTTGTATAGGTCCCCGAACAAAACAAGAAGGCGAAACGATTTTATCGAATATATTTGAAGATTTAAATAGTTTCTGTTATCGATCTGAAAATCACATAATAGTTCGTGTTTTTTTTTAATATCAGTTATTACGTAATAAGTAGAAATAAGGATCATCTGCATTCATTTAATAGTAATAAAACTCAACATGATCAGGGACTTGTATAGGTCCCTGGTACGAATAAGGTCTTGATTGTCATTTAACATGTTATTTAAAGGTGACACGTGAGATGTTATCTTAATTACGGTATCTAAACATGTGCAGACATGTGGTGTCACGGGCATACCCATAAACGCTTTTAATCCACACTTGGGACATCGCCTCTTTTTTTTTCAAGACCTTTATCTTGCTTAAATTGATCATCCGTAATAAACGAAGAAAAAACTTATTTTGTTCGTGTTCTTATTTTTTAATTGTTAATTTAGACTTGATAACGAAAATTAAATAAAGACATAAGTTTAGGAAATCTAGAGAACACAATTTGAGGCTCCATATGTGTCATGTTGAACATGTTTATCGTGAATTTAGCTGTTATTAAGAAAATTTAATAAATAATGCAATCAGTTTAGAAAATATTGAGAACAGTCCAAAAAAGTTTATTTCAGACTATAAACTTTGATATAACATGTTCAACGTTATTTAAATAATAATATAAGAAAGTTATAGGCAAAAGCTGATATCTCATTTTCAATAAAAAAGTATGCCATGTCCTGACATCTTACACAGTTTTGCAAATGAATTGCTTCGGTACTTGTTCATTTAGAATCACACGATTCATATCCGGCTAGTGATTTTTGTATGAGCTTGAGAGCGATGTTTAAATAAAAGAAATTGCTAAAAAGCACTTTAGATTTAGACTCAACCAGATACATACTTAAGAATACGGACAAAACCCCTCACTGACATAAACCCTCCCGTCATTTTCATATGGGGCGGACAAAAACCCTCCCATGAAAAAACGGGCCGGACAAAAACCCTCCCATGAAAAAACGAGGGCGGACAAAAGCCCTCCCGTGAAAGCAATTAAACACCGACATATTTTATTGTTTCACACAGTGTGGCATTCATTAATTCGATTGTTTTCATTCCTTCTGTGCGAAGTCATAAAGTGATGTTTATTGGAAAAAAGCGGGTGTACACTATGATTACGTTGTAATCTGCCAATTTCTTCAGTACCGTCGGGATCAGCGGGTAACGTGATAGCCAATATGGCGGCGGTCAATTTATCGATTCTGGGATTGTCTATACAAAATGCCGAAAACAACATGCATTTCTGTATGTTTCGTTGTATTTATTATAAAACAATCCACAAGCTTTATATGACAAAAATCAATGTCTAAAAATCGTAATGAATTTTTGTTCTCGTTTTCCGTTTATGCTCTGATAACACAGCAAACACAAACACGAGTGGCTATACTGCCACGAGAGAAAACGTATACGTGGCATGTTTCTCCCTTAGCTACGAAAATGCCGTTGAAGATCCGTCAAAATGGTATTGGTAATATATGTGTGCAAACGTATCTTCGTAGTAGATCGGGCGGTACANTGAGTTATAAAATCGTGCAAACAACATACGTTTAAATACACGCATACCATATATCTGTCACTTTATAGTTAAGATATCAAAAGTAAAATGACTACTATGATAAATATTCGTAAATAACACTTATACGCTCATGGATGATAATGCCCTATGAAAGGGACTAATTCTCTTATACGGTTTATAAGAACAGAACAGAACAGAAATTGTATTACGGCTTTACCTAGTACCTCGTCAGTCTAAACCATGTAATGATAAACATATCAAAAGGTCATTTGAAAAGAAAGTGATAATACAGTTATAAAATTGTACATAATATCTCACATTATACATGCAGTGGTGGGTAAACAAAACAAAATTAGCCTAAATAACCAAGTTGTCCTGCGTAAAAATGTTCTCTCAACGGTCAAAACCATTTTCTTTGCATTATGTTTTTCAAATATTAATTGATTATTTTAAATTTTAATAAATATATTTGTAAGTAAATACCTTAATTGTCATAATGACAAATTAAAAATGAGGTATTGTTCGAAAGTAAGTGATATAGGACTATTTTAACCCGATAATTATGTAAAAATAAAAATTCAAAATTTAAACAATTATTGGCAGTTCGTGTAGGCTGTTGATTGTGCAGAAAGCAGGCCAGTGGTGTATTTTAATTCTGTTCGCAACTCGTCAAGTAATACACAATGGAAACCGTGCTAATTCCATCGAAACACTAATTTATATTGGTGATATACAGCATTTCAAAGGATCTGTACAGGCTTATCTGGGACGACACTTTACTCACATGCATTAAGCCCCATGTTTCACAGAGCGAGGCTCATATATATTCACAAAATAGACTATCGAATCCCCACTACATAAGTGTTTTCATCACTGCGTTTTACAGACTAGATTTAATATCTGATATNTTGTAAATTGAAAATGATGACTATTGGTCGATCAACAAAAACAGGCAAAATGGCAATACTAGTACTCCAGTACAGTTGCTACTGCGATATATTAATGCACTATGTCTTATTGTATATTTCTTGCATCAACTTTTTGAATCTGCAAATAACTAAATTTAAGAAATATATTAAAAATCCAACAAGTTTTCTGACGAATGTTTTCATTTTCACATAAAACTATGTATGGGTTAGTTATTACATATTTAAGTAGACGATGTATATGACTACGGCAGATACCTTATATTTGTTTTAATGGATGGCTTTGTTTTCCCATAACATGTTCACTCTTCAAACACTAATACATACAATTATCATGACAGTTTTGATTACGACTGCAGGTAAGTTTTGAACGTCGGTAAATGTAAATGAAACGAATTAATGGAAGTGCTTTAGATTACACGTATGATGTTTCAGTATACCGTATAACTTTCGAAGTAAAAAACAACAATATTGCATACCCTGTGAACAAATGTATATGGTCGTACTCCATATATAGGTTGTGGGTATTTGTACCACTGCATACACTAATCAGTGTGTCGCCTAGTATCCGACTGGGCACGTACCAAGTCTGAAATTGAAATAAACCAGTAACACTTCATAACAGAAGCAAACACATGAATACTAATTATTCTTTTTATAGATTCAAATTAGACATTACCTGATAAAAACACGTAAATGCGCTCAATAGTAAGGCTTCAATTGTAACTGATAACACAAGTAATTCCACATGCAATACATATTACAAGTTGAGCAATATTTATGTTTGCTGGTGTTTGAAACCAAACTATGTTTATTTTACAGGTAATTTTCGTTTTAACATGTGCACTTATGAAAGCTATAAGTAAACG
This sequence comes from Dreissena rostriformis, assembly GCA_007657795.1. Classification (NCBI taxonomy): domain Eukaryota; kingdom Metazoa; phylum Mollusca; class Bivalvia; order Myida; family Dreissenidae; genus Dreissena; species Dreissena rostriformis. The sequence continues at coordinate 57,653 of VMBQ01003768.1, read as the reverse complement.
TCGCAAAAAATAGAACACGTATGTTTAACCATACTTATTAACAACACATGTTATGACGTCATTAAACTCAAATTTAATTACGTTTGATACACCGACTTATGACGTGTTAGTTTCTTTTCTCGCGCATGGCTTGTGTTTATTTATTGTACTCTAGCAAAAAAGAAAAAGAAAAAAAGGTTTGCTTTAGGTTCATTATCTGATATTCTTTTGAAGTAATGGTTGTAAAAAAGTATAGTTTCACTTTTGCCATGCCACTAGTTGTTTTCTATATCTACTCGTGAAATAAAATTCNTTTTTGGCAATTATATTTGTCGTGAGAATGTTTCAACATACCTTCCTCACCGAATGAAAACTCATCGGAAGCATCATTTGTAAGACCCTAAAAATATAAGTTTTCAATAAGTCATTTTATGTCAATCAAAATGCATTAATATCTGCACAATATAAACAAATATGCCGCGCAGAGGTTCCGACAATTGCAGAAAGTCTAAACGTGGTGATTTTCATATTTGTATTTGAAAGAAAGTTTTCGATGCTGGCAGAATGCGTTGATTGAATGTGCTTCAATACACTATCGTTCATAAGAGTGACTTAACCCACCTAATAGTTCACACAAACCACAACGCAAATAGTTGTTGTTACTGAATCTTAAAGTGACATAACGTATGCATGTCAGGACCTGTTCCAGGCAGTCCGCTTGGAGGACAAGTCAGTTGGTGAACGGTCAGAATGATTGACCTACCGATTCATATCACCCAAACTAATAGACAATTCCAGAAATTGATAACTCCCGGATTACCGCCCCTGAATACTCGCGCGCGCCTCCAAAACGGTACTGAAGAAAAAAGCAGGGACATAAATATGTTTGTAAAGGTCCCCGAACAAAACAAGAAGGCGAAACGATTTTATCGAATATATTTGAAGATTCAAATAGTTTCTGTTATCGATCTGAAAATCACATAATAGTTCGTGTTTTTTTTAATTACAGTTATTACGTAATAAGTAGAAATAAGGTTCATCTGCATTCATTGGAATACAGACAAAACCCCTCCCTGACATAAACCCTCCCGTCATTTTCATATGGTGCGGACAAAAACCCTCCCATGAAAAAACGGGGCGGACAAAAACCCTCCCATGAAAAAACGTAGGCGGACAAAAGCCCTCCCTTGAAAGCAATTAAACACCGACATATGTTATTGTTTCACACAGTGTGGCATTCATTAATTAGATTGTTTTCATTCCTTCTGTGCGAAGTCATAAAGTGCTGTTTATTGGAAAAAAAGCGGGTGTACACTATGATTACGCTGTAATCTGCCAATTTCTTCAGTACCGTCGGGATCAGCGGGTCACGTGATAGCCAATATGGCGGCGGTCAATTTATCGATTCTGGGATTGTCTATGCAAAATGCCGAAAACAACATGCATTTCTGTATGTTTCGTTGTACTTATTATAAAACAATCCACAAGCTTTATATGACAAAAATCATTGTCTAAAAATTGTAATGAATTTTTGTTCTCGTTTTCCGTTTATGCTCTGATAACACAGCAAACACAAACACGAGTGGCTTTACTGCCTCGAGAGAAAACGTATAAGTGGCATTTTTCTCCCTTAGATACGAAAATGCCGTTGAAGATCCGTCAAAATGGTATTGGTAATGTATGTGTGCAAACGTATCTTCGTAGTAGATCGGGCGGTACAGCAGTATTTTTGTTACAACCATTTCATGAATATTAAAGATCTCAACGAGCATCGCGTTTTCATTCCCAAATAATATTTGAACACAGTCTCGTACAAACCACTTCATTATTATGTTGTAAGCATTATAAAAACTACGCTGATGATTTATGTTAACTTTATGGAATATGTACACGTTAAATTGATGAATAATTGCTGAAATTAGCGACCAGTACAAGATGAAGTGCTGCCATGTTTGCATACACATATACTAAACCCGTAACCCCAAAATTGACCACACATGCTCAAAATTGACATTATATGTATATTCAATAAGCATCGGCCCAGTTTCCTTAGAATTTCCTCATTTTGATATAAACAACTTTGTAGTGTGCGTGCATCGCGCATGAAGATAATACAGAGGACTGTCTCAGTCATTGTAATGTGACAACTAAATAACGCAAAAATAAAATTAATTGTAAAGTCCGGTAAAATAACAATACAAATAAATCAAAGTAAGGACGTATTTATCCGATTGTCGTTGTATCCTAGGATTAGGGCAATCGCTTACGGAACGGGATTTCAACGGTTCGAGCCTCATTCGGGGCACGTTTTGATACGGCCGGTTGTAAGGTAGTTAAATCGAGGGGTTCCGATATCCTTCATGGAAAGCGCCCGGCAAAAAGGATAGGAATGTTGAGGAGAACTGTTCTATGAAGTTTTCTCGTAATTCAAAACTGGCTTGCCCCCAGTTAGAGGGTTAACAATTTAATGAACAAACGCTTTACTTTACTTGTATTAAGTAATTTGGGTAATTTACTTGATTATAGATAATCTGCTCTGACGAAAGATAAATACAGTCGTGATGAAAAGAGAGCCCACTTGCGGTATCAACTAATTCAGCTAATTTGACTTATTACATCCTTTCAAGTTGTAAGATGATACGGAATGAACGAAATAATTCGTGGGGACGAGATAACTAATTCGTGGCAACGGCACAATCAGTCAATCAAATTACCTGATGCAGTTTGAGTCATAAAATCGTGCAAACAACATACGTTTAAATACACGCATACCATATATCTGTCACTTTATAGTTAAGACATCCAAAGTAAAATGGCTACTATGATAAATATTCGTTAATAACACTTATACGCTCATGGATGATAATGCCCTATGAAAGGGACTAATTCTCTTATACGGTTTTTAAGAACAGAACAGAACAGAAAGTGTATTAAGACTTTACCTAGAACCTCGTCAGTCTTAACCATGTAATGATAAACATATCAAAAGGTCATTTGAAAAGAAAGTGATAATACAGTAATAAAAATTGTACATACTATCTCACATTATACATGCATTGGTGGGTAAACAAAACAAAATTAGCCTAAATTTCCCAGTTGTCCTGCGTAAAAATGTTCTCTCAACGGTCAAAAACATTTTCTTTGCATTATGTTTTTCAAATATTAATTGATTATTTTAAATTTTAATAAATATATTTGTAAGTAAATACCTTAATTGTCATAATGACAAATTAAAAATGATGTATTGTTCGAAAGTTTGTGATATAGGACTATTTTAACCTGATAATTATGTAAAAATAAAAATTCTAAATTTAAACAATTATTGGCAGTTCGTGTACGCTGTTGATTTGTGCAGGAAGCAGGCCAGCGGTGTATTTTAATTCTGTTCGCAACTCGTTAAGTAATACGCAATGGAAACCGTGCTAATTCCATCGAAAAACCTATTTATATTGGTGATATACAGCATTTAAAAGGATCTGTACCGGCTTATTTGGGACGACACTTTACTCACATGCATTAAGCCCCCTGTTTCACAGAGCGAGGCTCATATTTATTCACAAAATAGACTATCAAATCCCGAATACATAAGTGTTTTCATCACTGCGTTTTACAGACTAGATTTAATATCTGATATATGAAGTCGTAACCATTCACATACAATTATTATTTGGAACGATAGCACGCGTAATTAAATCAAATAAACTGCAGTTTGTATTTAAGTAGCTAATATGTATTTTATTAATCATGAAACATATCATTCAATATTATGGATTTAAAATGATCACTTACATAACGGTTCAATTAAGCTGTATTACTTCTTGCATAACTGATGCTTCTATTTATCGTTGTGTTAGTTAGGCTGACTGTATAATTTATGTACCTTTAACGTAAAACGTTTAAAAGAACGCTATGCAAATACATAAGAATTTGTAGTCTCATTATTAAATGTTTGGAACTGAATTTAACAAAAACTATATGTGTAACTCTTATGTGTATCTAAGAGATAAAAGTGCAAACAAGTATACACAGAACACTATTTTTATTGAATTAACATATGTTGATGTTTGTAGTTCGTTAAGTCAAATACAAAACGAAAGACGAAAGTACGGTACATACACGGACATGTGACAGGGTGTCATGCAATCGGTATTTTCCTATCGTAAGTGTATAACTGTTGAAAACATTAAAATTGCACGACCGGAACACATATATGGAAAGATGAACGCAAGTGTAACAGAAAAAAAGACTGCAAGGCAAAACATGAACAATTTTTTATTGAATTACTTTCATGATACACAATTAAAACAAAAGGATTTTATTAAGTCCATATGTTGCCCCGGACAAGATGTAGTATGGCGATTCTTAAACTTCGACCGTTAATTGTAAACTTATCCATTTGAGCTAGGGACATGGTGTTTTATGTGCGGCAAGTTGTCGCCACGTTGTAATGATCTTTGACAAGTTGTTTACAATTGCCTTATACATAACAAAATGACAGACATAATTTCGGTACATCGGAATTTATGCATGAACAAAGAATACGATTTTTGTCATTCTTAAATTCGTCAAATACGTAACAGCAATGTTCCTGTTTTCTTTTCTTTCAATATTTGTTTAGCAACAGCATTTTAATCCGCAAAGTATACATGTACAAATCCCAAACCAAGAAAAACCACTGCCTTTGAAAGGGACTAACTGAGAAAAGCATTCATTATAACTAAACGCTTAACAAATCAAAACGCAGTAGACGAATGGTTATAATATTATAAATGTGACAATTTAGGAAACATTTGTGACATAATGTTAGTAATATGCACAGCGCATCCAGGGCTACAACACAACAGAGCTCCATAAAAAGAAACCGAACAAATATATCTTCACAAAGTTAAGTGTTATTTTGCCATTCAGATTGTAAACACATATTTTAAAGAAATGATGTCTTATAATTATCGTAACGTATGTTAATCTAGAAATTGCGTAATATTATGTTTTTTGTAAACGGCATACTTTGGAAATAGTAATGAACGCTTTTCCACACATAAAGCCGCCCTGAACTGGATCAAGAACTGTCACAAACGTAAAATACTTTTAAAAAATGATATAAATGGTCAAATTACTGCTTGTTGATTGAAATATTGTCCCTGATTCATTAAGTAGTGTGAAAAGTAAAGACATACTTTCATATTTCAAGTCATGTTTTTTTTAGGGAGGGGTGGGCTCAAATAAAGAAGTATTAGTAAAAAAATACTCGTTTGTTTCCGTTCTTATTACAAGCAGTTACACTCGGACTTCTATCACATCCGATAATGTTACATGTTAAAAATCATCGAATTGAAAGCGTTCCAATAACACGGATATCTAACGAATTAATACAGAATTGTGAAGCGGAATGCACGAGTTAAATCAGATTCAATATAATATATTATCAACAAATAGGTATGCATTATATTTTCTTAAACGAAACATAATAATATCTTTGCAAATAAAATCTAGTAATGAAATGAAAATTAACTTACGCTTCCAAAGCTAGATTTCAAATTCCAAGTTAAAATTGAAATTAGCAAAATACATGTTGCACGCATTCTGTTAGACACTGAAAGCAAAACTGTGTCCACTGTTCCAAGCGCCTTTCGGCTGTCGATATAAAATATATGCAGCGTGCCCAGAGATTTAAAACACAATCCCACCGCCTTGAACAAAATAACAATCTACCAAATAGAATGCCTACGTTGTAAGCTATCAAATGGCTATGCATTTAACGAAATTTCGTTTTCTGCATCAACGAAGCATGCTAATATTTTACCCAATGGTCGATTTAACATTTGTAATTAACAGCGGTTTATTTCTTCAGTCGACACACCCACGAACTTATCGTTGTTAAAGCTATCAATAATCTACATACAAGAATAATATATTATGTGCGGAACATAATACAACGTATTTTAAAATAATCACAGATACCAAAAGAAAGCCGACTTCAATTTCAAGCTGTGGTCAATATACGCTGATATGATTCTGCCATCAATTGTTTTGGGATGACCGTTATTTTTTGCTTCAATATTGGCCCATTCAAAAAAATTAAATTATAATTTGAACTCAATTTGAACTTTTATGTTTTCATTGTCAGCTCATTTCGACTCAGTGAGAGGTAAATTATTGGCATAACTGACGCTGTGTGTGACAATGTAGCGTTAACGCGGGTTAATATTGGTGTCTCGACAGACACTCACGACGTCGCTTCTCGTAATATATCATCTTTAATATATGTATAAAATATATCGTACATATCATCTTTAATGCTTTTTCCCTATGCTGGATAACGAAAAGACAACTCTTTCTCTATTTTTAAATGACAAACGGATGAATGAACTTATTCATGCACACATTGAGACTGATATATACAGATGGATGTAAGGTATTTAGGATTTTTGAATTGACGAGGAATTTTAGGCTGACTGAACATGTGTATTAAATAGTGTAATTTGTAAATGTATACATAATCCGACCACCTGTATGTTTCTCACAAAATGACGATATGAAATATAAACCGAATTTAAGTAATGCATTAAATTAATGGTAAACCTTAATGCGTGTGATGTTACGATAGCTTTGAGGTTACGACATTCCATTGTGAACTAATGGCCTATTACAATTACATTTAATCTGGGTAGATCAAACGCCAATAGAAAGCCTTAATGAGTTTACATTTGAGGGTGATTACTTCAAATAAGTAGGCGTATGGCTGGATTGCAAGTTCACACATTAATACATTTATCATTCGCTGTAATTGGTATTTATGATAAATAGCATTTGTTAAACATGTGAACACCTGCTCGTGGAGTAGTTTAATCATATTTTTATGGTAGTCACGTATCAAAATAGTCCGCTTAATAATGGAAATCATAGAGAATAACTAAAACGAAAAAAACATACATCGCGTCTTGTGAGACATAATCATTTGAATAGTATGTTGCAAATATTAAAGCAAATAATGAATGGAATGTAACGAGGATTCCGGATCGTACATGAAATGTAGATCTACGCTACAATATGTGGGCGTAGAGACCATGCGCAAAAACAGATATCGAAATTGTTACAAAACGGATGTATCGTTTAGACAATATAGCGCGGCTTTTTTTTCTGGATATTGTTAAATATTTGAGTTGCATTTTGTCGTCTTCAATATCATATTTAAGCCAAACCAAGCAATGTTGGTAAGAAGGATTCAAGTTATTTTATGATACATTGTATTCATTTACTTTGTAAGAGGAATTAAGAATATTTGTCCAATAAATGCAAATGCTTAAACTGATTTAAGGCCTGACGATGTGTGTACACAGTATACAGTTTATTAAACAATACACCCAGAAGGCCAAAAGCCCAAGTGGACACATAAACATACAGTGTTTACACAGTCAATATTTTATGATTATACAAAGTAATAATACGTTTCATTACAAAAATACTTACATGCATTATTCAATATTGGACATGTATATTAATAGCTTTCGATACTATATATAAAATTATATATGTCTTATTACGTAAAATGGTTATGAAGCTAATTAAGTACATCAATATATGAAATATACATATATAAGGTTTTCATAGGATAATGTAATAATAATAATACTTTGTACTAATCGGAAGTAACAGCATTCTTTTCGCGAGAGACATACACACGATACTAGTATAGCAGTTTCTGTCTCATCAATTCTTGTCATTGAACGTTTCGAAGTGTCCGATGATGACATTCTTAAGAGAATGCCTACTGGAGTTATAGAACCGGTTCTTAAATTTCTGGCAGAACGGGGTTACATATAACAGTTATATGATATGTTTAAATGCAATAACTTACAGCAGGCGTATTTAATGTTGATGGAGATGTTGATTTGATCTGTGTGAATTACAAATGCATTAAAGCCATTCTTACAAACACTTATATCAAAAGACCATATTGCTTTGTTGCAGACCCAAACGTGGAACGAAACACACGTTCTCACACTATATTGGAATTATAAAGAATATATTTTAAAACGTATTTTTGTTTGAAGCAAAGTCTTGTAATGGGCAGTCTCTAGATTGTTTAAGATTTCATTCAGGTTTCATGAATGGTGGAATCTTGCAATTTCGGATATTGTATTGCTCTATACAAACGAAGAGAAAAAGGTATGTTAATATAATAACACAGACAAATAGCTGACTTTCATTTCAAGCTGTTTTTAATATATGTTGAGATAATTCAGCTATATATCTATTTGGGATGACCGTCATTTTTTATTTTGCTTCAAGATTGACCCATACACAGTATTTATATTATAATGTGAACTCAATTTGAACTTTTATGTTTTGATTGTCAACTCATACGGGCTCAGTGTGAGGTAAACTATTGGCATACCCGACGCTGAGTGTGACAATGTCGTTTTAACGCTAGTTAATATGGTTGTCTCGACGTATTTACTACGACGTCGCCTCCCTCAATGTATCAAACTTCACGCAGCATAACTGTTATGCATAAATCTGACCTGTCATGGCCGCTATGACTCTACGCAGCGGTTATTTCCCCACGGCTACTGGAGATTACCAATACCATCACAGGAAAATCCTCCCGAGAATGGAAGGATTTGTTTTCATTTAAGCATTATATTGTGAGAAGTAGTATAATTTTCCATTTACTTTTATATTTTAAAAATGGTGCATAAGTTTAGGTTCATAATAAAACAATAAATTACATAAATTAATAAAAAGTAAAAATAGCAACGGGAATATTATTGTACCACGTGGCAATGATAACATCACGTGGTTCGTTATCACGGCATTGATTTGATCGAGCTTTGCTCGGCGCATTTCAAATCTCTGCGTGGAGGTTTGAAACATATCCTTTTTAATGCTGTTTCCCTGAGTTGAAAAACGATACGACATTTATTTCATATTTTAAAATAATAAACGAATGAGTAAACTTATTCATGCAAACATAAGGACGGATATATACTTGTGGATGTAATGCATGGAGAAGGTTTGAATTGACACGAACTGGTATGCTGACGGAAACATCTGCATTAACTTGTTATTTTTAAATGTATAAAACAATCCGAACAGGTGTATATAACTCATTAAATGACGATGTGGAATACACCGAGGTTAAGTAATGCGTTAAATAAATGATCCCACGTGATGCGTTTGATAATAAGATAAAAAATTCCATTTTGCATTAATGGCCTAATACTATTTACGTCAAACTGGGTAGATCAAACGCCACTAGAAAGCCTTAATGAGTTTACATTTGAAGGTGATCACTTCAAAGAAGTAGACATATGGCTGGATTGCAAGTTCACCCATTAATACAGTTATCATTCGCTGTAATTGGTATTCATGATACATATCATGTGTTAAACTTTTTTGGAGTAATATGATATTATTTGTTGGAAGTCAAGTATACAATTAGTTATTTTTATAACAGTTTTAATAGGGAATAACTAAAAAGACACGAGTATGTATTGCGTCTTTTGAGACAGAATTATCTGACAACTTTGTTAACACGACGACAGTTAAGGATTGACATTTTTGGCGGGAACCTTTTGGCATCTAAAACCTTAAGAAGGAAAACATTAATATACTGTTAATCATTGTGCAAATTGGTGTTTCAGTTAAATAAAGCAAAAGTAAATGTTGAACATCTTGAGTTTTCTTGTTTTTCTTGTATTGTATTTAATACAAAACTTCAATCAGAAATAACCTTCGATACACATCTTTCCATATAGAATTATACGCACTTAATAAGTGCTTAAAATGTCATTTTGATATAATGTCTTTCTGCTTCAGAATACCTTATATTCATTTTCGGCAGGGATCCCTGAATCCCAGACATTATGGGGCCGCTGTCCCTCTCCCCCCACCCGCGGAGGAGATTCAAAAGACCACCCACCTACTTTTGCAAAACAATCTCCTTCTTGAAATATGAATCAAACCCCTGAGCACGAAACCTTTAGTAAACAATAAGAAGAAACTCTTATTGATCTTTTTTGAAAGTTTTAAAATGTAAAATGTTAACTTCAGAAAGAAAGAGATACTGTCCTTACAATTTTAGCACAACGTATGTCAGAAAAAGCCTGCATACTATTTATATTTGGTAATACCAAAAGCGAAAAACGCAATTTTGACATATTTTTACTTGAAGTGAAAAGATACGTATTTAACTGTTAACGCAAGTGTTACCGAAAACAGACTGCAATGAAAAAGATGAACCATAATCATTGAATAACTTTAAGTTTTTATTCAAAGTCCATATGGTTGCCCGACTAGCTGTATTATGACCGTTTTTAATTTTGACCGTTAATTGAAAACGTATCTATATGGGCACGATGCTGTATGTGCCGCAAGGTGTCGCCACGTGGTCATGATCTGTGGCATGCTATTTAAAATTGCCTTATAAATAAAATGTAACAGACAAGATTGCGGGACATACGAACATAAACATGTTAAAACAAGACGATTAATTACTTACTTATACTTACTTACTTACTTGAATGCTTACATTCGTATAAATAAGTAACATCCATGTTTTTTTTTTCTAACACTATTTTCTTACTTACTCCCTTACAATATTTTCTTACTTGCTTAACAATATTTTCTTTCTTACTTGAATGCTTACATTCGTAAAAATAAGTAACAAACATGTTTCTGTTGTGTTTGTTTAACAATATTTTCTTAGTAAAATCATTTGTGCAGCATTTTATAGAAATCACATACCATGAAATACCACTGACATTCAAATGCACTAACTGAGAAACAAATTGATTATTACTTTAAGCTTAACAGTAAAACGCATCAAATAAATGGTTATTTTATTATACATATTACATATTACAATTTAAGATGTTGGTGTAATGTAAGTAATATGCACTGCGCATCCAGCGCTACAACACAATAGCAACCGACGAAATATATCTTAACAAAGTTAAGCGTTTTTGTCATTTTTAGATTATATCATCACATTTTAAGGAGATGATTACTTATAATAATGATTGAGAAACGTACAGATTGTTTTTATCATAACTTATTTGAAATTTTGTAACCGTGGAATAGTATGTTTTTGGAAGACAAATAGCCTAGTTTGGAATATGGAATTTGCGCTTTACCACATAGCCACGCTGAACTGGAAGAAGAGCTATTGCAAAGCTTAACCTTTTAAAACGCACACAAACGTTATAATTGATAACATAACATTATATTGATTGAAATGATAGCCCTGATCCATAACATGACTGAAAACATATTTTCAATTTTTGTGTATGCCTTGTTAGGAGGGACGGGCCGGGATCAAATAAATAACGGATAAACTAGGTCGTTTTAGGTGACTGTTATTTAGATTCAACAGTTTATTAGTACTCAGCACATACATATGTGATATGAGTTTACACATATATATACATATAAATGCCCAGGCATTTTTGAGAAAGTGCAAACATATGTGACAACTTGAAACAAATAAACAGGTACAAAAACATGTTGATAATACATAATATATGCACTTTTGATGAATTTATTTTTATTTTCTAGGGGTTTGCCAGGTGGCTTTTTTTAACACTTTTTTAAGATAATTGTAATAAATTGTGCAATATTGCAAAGAACAGTTTCATTTTTCTCATTCATAAGTAAGTCAAATTTTACACAGTTTACGTTTGTTTGATATTTCTTAAGTATATATTTGTTTCGTTGATCATTAAAAGATGTGCATTTGAAAAGGTAATGGTATTCGTCACCGATTTCATTTGAATTGCAAATTTTACACGAGTATGTTGTGATTTTAATTACACTATTGCTGTAATCTTTTTAAGTTCACACTTTAATGATCTTCGCGTAAATAATGTTTTATACGACAAAAGAAAATATAGAATATATGCGGTTCAAAATCAAATAACAGTACTGTTAATAAAATATGTTGATCATCCGTTTAGTGGTATGGTTCTTTTATAGATTAATTAATAAACTTTATCTATATGGCATTACATTTTTCACATTCTTTCAAAAAATGTATTATACTGATTTTTTACTTTTAAATATACGAACAATTTGTTTTTTGAATGATACCTACCTTCGATTTTTTTCCATACAAACATATTTTACGACAAGTGTTTAAAAATGTATGTTATATATTGTTTCTGTATACATTCATTTATTTAGATAATTTTAAGCTTTTGATTTTTTCCCGCCGTAAATTCTATGTTTATCATAAATACAAATTTCGTAGTATCAGTTATTATTAAAGAACGCAATTACGCTTAGCGTAAGTTTAGTATAAGCAACAGTAAGCAAACGTGTCCGAATGAACTACATGCATCTTGCAATCAAATTCGTGTTAGTAAATAATACTCGTTTGTTTCCGGTCTTATTGAAAGCAATATACTCGAACTGATATTACATCCGTTCATTTTGCATGTTACATATCATCAAAGTTCGAGCAATCCACAAAATGTTTCCAATAACACAGACATCTAAAGAATCCAATTTTTTTTTATTACGGAATTTTGAAGCAGAATGCATACATTCAATCATGTGCAAAAACACCATATCATCAATAAATAATGCTCTGATTTTACTTCTTTTATTAACGTTTCGGCATTGCGTCTTTATCAAAACTATGGAAAAATATGTTTACGGCATAAATAAAAATGTATTATGTTTTTATAATATAATGCAAAGCATAACTGTTTCTATGCAAATAAAATCTAATAAAGAAATGAAAATTAACTTACGATTCCAAAGCTAAATTTCAAATTCCAAATGAAATTTAAAATTAGCAAAATACGTGATGCACGCATGTTGAAGACACTGAAGGCAAAACTATGTCCAATGTTCCTAGCGCCTCTTTAATGTAGATATGATATATATGGAGCGTTCCTCGTGGTTTAAAACACAATCCAACCGCCTTGAACAATGTAACAATCTACCAAATAAATTGCCTACGTTGTTAGTTATAACATGGTTTTGCATTTAACGAAATCTCGTTTTCTGCATCAATGAAGCATGTTTAAAAGTCAACCAATGGTCGATTTAACATTTGTAAATAACAGCGGTTCATTTCTTCAGTAGACACACCCACTAAATTATCGTTGTTAAAAATATCAAAAAGCTACATTCAAGAATACAATAGTATGTGCGGACTATAATACAACGTATGGTAATATAATCACATATACAAATAGCCGACTTCAATTTCAAGCTGTGGTCAATATACGCTGATATAATTCAGCCATCAATCTATTTGGGTTGACCTTTTTTATTTTGCTTCAATATTGGCCCATTCACAATATTTATATTTTAATTTGAACTCAATTTGAACGTTTATGTTATAATTGTCGGCTCATTTCGACTCAGTCAGAGGTAAACGATTGGCATAACTGACGCTGTGTCTGACAATGTAGCGTTAACGTGGGTAAATATAGGTGTCTCGACGTGTCTGTCACGACGTCGCTTCTCGTAATATATCATCTTTAATATATGTATAATAAATCGTAATATATCATCTTTAATTACTTTTTTTCTTTGCTGAATAACGAAACGACATCGTTATTTTTTTAAATGAGAAACGGATGAATGAACTTATTCATGCGCACATAGAGACTGATATATATAGATGGATGTAAGGTATTTAGGATATTTGAAATGACGAGGAATTGTAGGCTGACTGAACATGTGTATTAAATAGTGTAATTTGTAAATGTTTACACAATCCGACTACATGTATGTTTCTCACAAAATGACGATACGAAATACAAACCGAAGTTAAGTAATGCATATAATTAGTGGTAAACCTTAATGCGTTTGATGTTTCGATAGCTTTGAGTTTACGACATTCCATTGTGTACTAATGACCTTATACAAATACAGTTAAACTTGGTAGATCAAACGCTAATAGAAAGCCTTAATGAGTTAACATTTGAAGGTGATTACTTCAAATAAGTAGGTGTATGGCTGGATTGCAAGTTCGCCCATTTATACATTTATCATTCGCAGTATTGGTATGTATGATGAATAGCATTTGTTAAACATGAGAACACCTGTTTGTGGAGTAATTTAATAATATTTGTATTGTAGTCACGTATCAAAATGGTCCGTTTAATAATAGCAATCATAGAGAATTACTAAACAGAAAAGCATATATCACGGCTTGTGAGACAGAATCATCTGAATAGTATGTTGCACATATTTACATAAATTATAAATAATAAAAGTGAATAGGATTCCGAATCGTATATGACATGTTGAGCTACGCTAAAATATTTGGGCGTAAAGACCATTTGCGAAAACAGGTATAAAAATTGTAACAAAACGGGTGTATTGTTTACACAATGTAGCGCTGCTGTTTTTTTATGGATATTGTTAAATATTTTAGTTGCATTTTGTCGTCTTCAATATCATATTTTAGCGAAACCAAACAATGTTGGTAAGCAGGATTCAAGTTATTTTATGATTCACTGTAATCATTTATTTTGTGAGAGGAATTAAGAATATTTGTCCAAACAATGCAAAACCTAAAAATGATTTAAGGCCTGACGATGTGAATACACAGTTCACAGTTTATTAAACACTACACCCAGAAGGCCAAAAGATCAAGTAGACAAATTAAGCAATCAGTGTTAACAAAGTCAATAGTTTATGATTATACAAAGTAATATAGAGAATAATAGGTTAGTGTTGATTATAGATCAGGTTTATCATGCGACGCTTAGAAAACAAAAAGCACGAGCCTTGGCGAGTCAACCGAATTAATCAACCGAATTCGCTGTAAAAGTGGGATACAATACGTTTCATTACAATAATACATACATGCATTATTCAATATTGGACATAAATATTAATAGCTATCGATAGTATATATGAAATTAAATATGTCTAATTACGTCAAATGGTTATGAAGCTAATTAAGTACATCAATATATGAAACATTCTGTATTTAACATATATTAGGTTTTATAAGGATAATTGTATTAATTATAGTTCGTCCTTCGTTGTCGAAGATGACCATGAATTCAACTGTTTGTGTTTATGTTGTTGGTGTTGTGGGTGCGAAGGTGACCGATTAATTCAATCCTGGCATGGAACGCCCTTCCACATTTCGGGTAGGATGGTCCAGATGAGGGTGCATCAGACGCTTCCCTCTCCTTTCGCTTTGCTCTCTTTGGCTCGGCAAGGCAGACACGATGCTGCTCGTGTTTTTTTGCTCCGACCTTTTAACTCGATCTCCAGGCACTACGATTCTGGGCGAGCTTCTCCCATGAGTCGTGTTCAATGCCAAACAGCTTGGTGGATACTTTCAGCGAGTCTTTGAACCGCTTCTTTTGACACCCTCTGGAGCGTGAGCCATTTACTAGCTCACCATAAAACAGCTGTTTCGGGATGCGTGTGTCGTCCATCCTACAAACGTGATCAGCCCAGCGAAGTTGGCCTGACCGCAGTATGGTGTCGATACCATACATGTTTGCACGCCTCAAGACCTCAGTATCCGGGATCTTGTCTTGCTATCTGATGCCTATTAGTTTTCGAAAGCATACTGTGTGAAAGTGGTTTTACTTCTTGGTGTGTCTCTGGTACACCGTCAAGATCTCGCTGGCATAAAGTAGTGTTGTAAGTACAATTGCTCTGTACACATTGAGCTGTTGTGATACCTCGGCGGTTCCATACAGTTTTGTTTAGGCGACCAAAGGCAGGGCTTGCTCTAACTATGCGGGAGTTGACTTCGTCATCAATATGGACGTTTCTGGATAGATTGCTACCAAGATATGTGGACTTCTCCACAGGATTGAGATGCTGAGACGTGATGGATATGTTTGGCTCGATATAAGGGCTATTTGGTGCTGGTTGGAACATTACCTCAGTCTTTTTAGTGCTGATTTGCAGACCAAAACTGTCACAGGCATCTGAGAATCTGTTCAGGCTCTGTTGCATGTCAGCCTCTGTTGAAGCATTAAAAGCACAATCATCTGCAAAGAGAAGGTATCTTAGCCTTTTGAAGTGGACATTGGTCTTGTCTTTCAAACGCTGCAGGTTGAAGACTCCCCCGTCTGTGCGGTACCTGATGTCAATGCCTGGGTCACTTTCAGAGAAGGCATCTGCGAGCATGGCAGTGAACATCATGCTGAAGAGTGTCGTGCCAAAACGCATCCTTGCTTGACACCATTTGAAACCTCAAAGGGTGAAGATTGATTACCATCATCGAGAACATGGGCTTGCATACCGTCATGGAATTACCATTACGCGTACCATCGTGATGAATCTTGGTGGACAGACGAATTTTTCCATGATTTTCCATAAACCAGTCCTGTTTACAGTATCAAACGCTTTGGTGAGATCTACAAATGTTGTGTAGAGGCTGACATTTTGTTCTTGGCATTTTTCTTGCAGTTGTTTAGCAGCCAAGATCATGTCAATTGTACCACGACCGGAGCGGAATCCGCACTGACTTTCAGGAAGGAGGCCGTTTTCAAGGTGGATTAGGAGTATGTTCAATAGAATTCGTGCAAGGATCTTTCCTGCGATGGATTAGAGAGAAATCCCTCGGTGGTTGACGCACGACTGTATGTTGCCTTTACGCTTGTAGAGGTGAACTATTGACGCATCCTTTAGGTCCTGTGGTAGCGTTTCCTTTTCCCCACATTGACTGAACAAGTTCTGTCAATTTCTGGATCGTCAGTTGGCCTACGGCTTTGCAGATCTCAGCTGGAATGGCGTCTGCGCCAGGAGCTTTGCCAGTTGACATTTGTTTAATAACTTGTTCTGTCTCTGTAGCGGAAGGAGGATTGTCGAGTGTATTGTCGATCGGGGCCCGAGGTAGGCGATGTATTGCTTTGTCACTGATTGTAGATGGCATGTTTACAAACGACTCAAAGTGCTCTGCCCACCTATCAAGAATGTCAGGCTTGTCTGTGATTAGTTTGGACCCATTCACAGAGAGCAGCGGTGATGTACCAGCAGGCTTGGGACCATACAGTGTTCTGACAGCTTGATGGAAACGTTTGGAGTTGTGAGAGTCAACATTGTCCTGGATTTTATCGGCTTTTTGTTTGAGCCATTTGTCTCTCGTGTGCCTTAGCTCTGTCTGAACATTTTGCATTGTAATAATAATACGTTGTATTACAGATGTGCGTGTATAGCATAATATAACTGGTTCTGTCTCATCAATTCTGGTCATTAAACGTTTCGAAGTGCCCGACAATGACATCCTTAAGAGAATGCCTACTGGATTTATAGAACCGGTTCTTAACTGCCTGGCAGAAAGGGCCACATACAATAGGTTTACGATATGTTTCGATTAAAAAACTCGAAGCAGGCGTAGTTATGTTGGGTGAAAATGTTGATGTGTCCAGGTTTATTACAAACAGTTTAAAACCATTTTTACAAACACTTATATCAAAAGATCACATTGTTTTTTGCAGCCTCAAACGTGGAAGAAAACACACGTTCTCACAATATATGTGAACTATTTAGAATATACTACAAAATGTATTTTGGATTAACGAATTGTATTGTTATAAACGGTTTCAAGGTTTTGTAAGAGTTAATGATGTAGGAAATAATCATATTATGTTTTATTATTAAAAATTATAGAAGGCAAAGAAACATTCTTTTTTAAAACAGTGTATGAACGATCTCGAAAGAAGTTCATCAGTAATGTTTTTGGAAATTATTGAACAGTTTATATGTATATTCCAAGTGTTTATTTTACATACCGTGACAGTTTCGATCCACCATTGGTGTATATTCAACAGACTTCGCGGGAAGTGTGCGTCACAGGGAGGGTTGACTGCCGGACTGGTTCCCAGCAGTAAACAAAGGCCTGTATATGGGGGTTAGTTGGTAGCCCCCCTCGTCCCTGTTAATTTATGACACAGTCTTACAGAAACTTGGTCTGAATGTTTATCTTGACAATTTGAAGCCCATGACTGAATATGGGTCAAGTGTGGTCAAAAACTAGATCACCTGGTCAAGTCTTCAGCCATTGTTGTTTGTGCTTAGGTGAGCGCTTAAGGCCCATCATGGTCCCCTTGTTTATATTTTTTTCTTCAATGTATGCACATGTTTACTATGGTTGCATATACTATTTATAACATTCAAATAACATGTAGTATGTATTATTTACATCTTCTTTTGAGAGTTATATGTTGGTAAGCAATTACGTAAGAATTCGAAGAACACTTCACACTATATTATTTTCGCATGAACATATAAGAAGTGCTTAATTCGCTGCTCCTTATTGTATTATAGCATCTTCTGTAATAATTAAGTATCACTGTATGCGCAAATAATATAGTGTAATAAAAGTGTATAAAATACAAACATCTCTTCTCCCTGGCTCGATTTCATTACACAGAAAGATACAGTACAAACTTTTAAAATGGTAATGCTTATCACCAGGAGGCCGTAACTCAAGGTGTAATTGTTCTTTTAATTGTTCTATTAGAGTGGATACTACGAAAGATGTAAATAGTGCATAATGCATGCTACTTTAAATGTTACATACACTGACAGCGCTCTGTTGCAGGCTAAGACGATAAACTAACAGCTTACTTTGTTTTATTCATAAGTGACACAACCGACTACTTAAGCAGAAGTGTTTATGTTTGCAAACCAATACACATTGCACGAAACATAAATATTTACCAGGGCCTTAATTGAAAAGAGAAATTCAACCGTATTTGTTAAATTTGTTTCAATGTCAGTCAGGTTGTATTTCTCAAATCACATCGCCTCGTATATCACCTAGATAAAAAGAGGCGCGTTTGAATGGCCGTCGTCACAGCCCGGTGGCCATGTTTGGAAGTATAACCCCGTGTTGGTAGTCCTTGTAAGTCGTGCCACACTAGAGCATGTATACGCGGTAGCAATAGCATGTCAATAGAACAGATAAGCCGAGCAAACATCGTGCAAACAGCGTGCGGAGTATCGTCACTTTTTTCCAATTGGTAGCAGCTATGTAACTCATAGACTAGTTTTTGAAGCACACAAAGGCTTGCTTACTTTATATATAATGTCATGATAGCTCTAATGAATTGGTTGCATGGCTGATCAATTAAAAAGCTTTGTTCATATTTTATTAATCCTTTGACAAGCGTTATATTTCAAGTGCCATAATTATCGACCGATTGCTGTATCGTCAATTTTCCCGACCTTTTACTTGCATATTTATTTCATGAAAAAAAAAATGCTCAGCGTTGTTTTCAACTTTGAAATAATGTGTTTTGTTGACTGTTTAAAATGTAGAACTGTCCTTTATGAACAGTATTTAATGACAGACACTTAATATGACGCTGATATTAACTGATGGCATTGAACCATTCGGAAGTATCTACTAGTTGATAATATAAATTCCATTTATCTTAAAAAACAGCTCCAAAACAATTATATTTGTTTTTCAAACAAAATTATCAACTAGTTTGTATCATTGAGTACTTTATGACATTTGGAAATTCAGCTTCAATAAATAATGCAACCGGCGTCGACTGTTTTTCTCGATGAACCAAGACATGCGCCTTTGAAATGACTGTTTCCGCAGTAATCATTTGCCATTGCAACCTATTGCGCGTAAGACTATTTAATAATATGTCATGTCGAGTTCCATTCCACGATAGAACAAAGTAAATTAATTACTGTTGTTAAAGGATGTATTTATTTTCAAATAACTTTTTTTTTGTGTGTGTCTGACGTAGCCATTTGTTATTAGATACACATGCGAACAACATTAAATCATAGTGACGTGTATTATTATTCCTTTTAAAATAAACTGTTGGAGGTTTATACATGTGTATTTAGATTAATATTTAAACAAATGCATAAAAATGGGTAAAAACAACAGATACATACATATTATAAAGTTTGATGAATTGTTATTAAGACAATATTGTCTAAATGGTTAACTTTAACAGACACATGCTGCTTGTAATATATTTCGGCGAGTTCACGAAGATATATATTTATTAAAGTGGCCTTAATTTGCCAATTATTTGTTGTTTTGGCGCACACATAATTGTAAGTAAATGTGTGTGTCGGCACGGCGCTAAATGTAGTTACGATAATAAAAGTGGTTTCAGCCACTTAGACTCTCTATCAGTAGCGCTTGCGTTTCCGAATTTATAACGAAAAATAATAAAATGAATTTATCGCAAAACAGCAACAAATATAATAGTGTTTAGGATGAACAGTTGATACTCGCGTATTATCCAATAACATGCAGACACTATATTCATCATTTGTAAACATTTACAAACCAAAATTAAAACTCAAACAGACGCTACAACTAATTGCTTGAATATATTTACTTATATATAGGCATAAGCAAACTTCAGGAACATGTTCAAGAGCTAAATGTTAAGTAACACCCACTAATCGTTTATTTAAAGTACACATATAATAACAACTCATAGCATTTCAAATTAACAAGCAATAAAAGAGAATGTAAATACGATCCAATTGCAATTTATGTGCTCAATTGTTTTGAAATGCACCACAACAACATAATAACAATTCTAGGAGGCACGATGCACTAATTGTGAATGCAAACATCAGCGAAATCCCTTTAGTTTACACGATAAGGAAGAGAATCATCGTATAATACAAATAACATGTCATCGCAGTTCATCACAGAAAGAAACCGTAATGCAGCCGCTTAAAAACGCCGAAAACATAGTTTGGATGTTTATGCAAAAACTAAAATAAATTATATTATTTAGAATCATTATATTATATGTTTTCAGGTGGGTTATAGAAAAATGTCAGTGAATTGAAACTAACAATTCACTGTTCCAAAAGTGAAAATCTACAGTGAGGCATATCGATAATTTTCATTGTTTTACCGGCACTATTTTTTTATAGTCATTTGTAATAAAAAAATTCGAAAGAAATTTGTTGGATTCGATGTAATATCGATTTAAATTCACGAGTGATCACACAATTTATTTTCTATGATCACTCGTGTATTAAATCGATATGCCAAACATCGAAATTTTGTCTCGGCCAAATGTTTCGTTAAAATATGCTGTCAGAAAGGCACATCGTGTTTACGTACAAATATAGTTTACGTGTGTCGTATAAATAGGCTAAGTGTAGATAGAAACACATATAATATTAGGTCTTATGGCATCGCTTTAAGACTAAAAGTAAGCACATTTTAATTTACATTTAATTTAATAAAATACGTAAACCACTGCATATGCTATCTTTCATATCGTACATGAACGCAGACATTGATGCATTTACAATTTAATTGATACGAATACAGAATTATGACACACATTATTATCTATATAAATCACGGATTTAAATTGATAAAAAGTACTCATTGTTTAAAACGCTATTGGAAGAAAAAAAATCAATATCTATTTTTTCATTCCGCTTGATAACAATGCATAGATCAGTTACAGCAATCACTTTCTTGCTGAGATGGCTGAAAAGTTAGCGGAATTAAAAAAAAAAAGTAATTAAGGGTATATAATGGCGAAAAATACATCTATGGGAATTGCGGTCGCCGTCTTGACTTTCACGTGATTACTCCCTCTGAGTTATCGCAAATGGTTGAATCTTCAAATTTCAGATAGTTGATTGACCTCAAAACATAGAGAAAAATGTATGATAATATAATCGCATATACGACCAGCCGACTATGTTTTCAAGCTGTGTTCAATATAGGTTGGTATAATCCAGGTATATGTCTTAATATGATGACTAAAATATGTATTTTCCTTCAATATCGACCCTTTCACAGTTTTTTTAAATTATAATTTGAACTCAATTTGAACTTGTATGTTTAGTCAAATCATATGGGCTCAGTGTGAGGTAAACTATTGGCATATCCGACGCTGAGTGTGACAATGGCGTGTTAACGCGGGTTACTTTAGGAGTATTGACGTATTTATAACGACGTCGCTTCTTGTAATATATCATGTCCTAAGCGTTGAAAATGTGTTCATTTTAAATTTAAATATATATTGCTAAAGATAGTATGTGTATAGGCATGTAGGCCATTGACCACTGTTGACTATATTGTGTATTATATGTATGTGTACTTATGGGCTTAAAGCCTTATCTATTCTGAAATAAAAGCTAAAACCCATCATGTTGTATGCTGTTTTCCTATGTTGAACAACGAAATGACAACTCTTTCATTGTTTAAATGATAAACGTATAAATGAACTTGATAATAGAAACACAGAGACGGATGTATACATATTGGTGTAAGGAAATTATGATTTTTGAACTGACTGAGACATCTGTATTAACTATTTTGTATGTTGTGAATGTATTACAAAAATCCGAACACGTGTATGTAGCTCACATAATAACGATGTGAAATACTAACCGAAGTTAAGTAATTCATTCAATACATGGTCCTGTTTAATGCGTTTTATAAAAAGATAACTTTGAGGTTTCAACATTCCATTTTGAATTAATGGCCTTATACAATTAAATTTACTTGGTAGATCAAACGCCGATAGAAAGCCTTAAGGTTTTTACATTTGAAGGTGATTATTTCAAATAAGTAGGCGTATGGCTGGATTGCAAATTCACCCATTTATACATTTATTATTCTCTGTAATTGGTATTGTTGATAAATATCATTCTTTAAATAAAATAGCACCTGTGTGTGGAGTAATATAATAATATTTTATGGTCGTAACGTATCCAAATATTCAGTTTAATAATAGTAATCACCGGAAATAACTAAAAACAACAACATCATTAATCGCTTTAAATTAACGTGATAAGGATTTCGAATCGTACTTGAAATGTAGATCTACGCTACAATCTGTGGGCGTATAGACCATTCGCGAACAACTTTATAGAACTTGTTATAGAACTTGTTAGACAACGGGTGTTTCCTTTAGACAATAGAGCGCTTCTTTTTTCTGGATATTGTTAAATATTTTAGTTGCATTTTGTCGTCTTCAATAGTATATTTTAGCGAAACCAAACAAAGTTGGTAAGCAAGATTTAAGTTATTTTATGATACACTGTAATCATTTACTTTGAGTGAGGAATTAAGAATATTTGTCCAAACAATGCAAATGCTAAAATGATTTAAGGCCTGACGATGTGAATACACAGTTTACAGTTTATTAAACAATAAATCCAGAAGGCCAAAAGCGCAAGTAGACATATTAAGCGTTTAGTGTTTACACAGTCAATAGTTTATGATTATACAAAGTAATAATACGTTTCATTACAATAATACATGCATGCATTATTCAATATTGGGAATTTATATTAATATCTATCGATAGTATATATGAAATTAAATGTGTCTAATTACATAAACTGGTTATGAAGCTAATTAAGTACATCAATATATGAAATATACTGTTTTTAACATATATAAGCATTTCATGGGATATTTGAAATAATAATAATACATTGTACTAATCGGAAGTAACAACATTCTTTTCGCGAGGCACATACACATGATACTGGTATAGCAGAATATAACTGTTTCTGTGTCATCAATTCTGGTCATAAAACGTTTCGTTGTGTCCGACAATGACATCCTTAAGAGAATTCCTTATGGGGTTATAGAACTGGTTCTTAACTGCATGGTAGCCAGGGCCACATACAATAAGTATACGATATGTTTCGATGCAAAAACTCACAGCATATGGAGGCTATTCGTTGCACAAAATTCAGTCATGCTGATCTGTGTTAAACATATTGTTTCCGGGTGAACAACATATGTGTTACTTCTTTTGTAAACTCAAAAGGTGCATTTTGAAAACGAGGTTTGTTGATGTAACAATGCACATTCGTCTTTATAAAAAATAAGATGCACGTTATTAAACTATTAAATAAATATAAGTTCTACCAGAGAGACAATTCCGAGTGTTCATCCTGACGTTCAGGATATACAATATTCATGTGTACGCCTACAATAGAACGCTGCCGAAACTGCCTTTACACGCGCATCTTTGCACTTTCCAATCATCATGATTCGGTTATGTAAAGTCTGTCTTCACAAGTTTTGAAATAATAGATTAATAAGCTACATCCATTTGCCCGCCCATTTCACCATCGTAAAGAAACGTGAGCATTCGCTATTCTTCGGTATTTCCCAAAAGTTAATGGTACCTGAAAGCTGGTTCCTTTCTGCTTTGATGTCGATACATATATTCCTGAGCGGCGACACGAATTACCAAAATCTACCCAAATCTACCGGTGAAACCGTTAGGGGACAAAAACAATATTATAGGGCTTATCACACAAAAATGATGTAAAATAATTATTTTTAAAAGATTTGTGTAGATTTGGGTAGATTTTGGGTAGATTTGGGAAGATTTAGGTAGATTGAGGTAATTAATTAGGCAGGCAGTTCGAGTTGATTGTTGAAACTTTTGAGTACGGCAACAAACAAATAAACATAAAAATGTGAAACAGTTTGATCTAAAGAACAATAGTGAATAACATATACTACAACGATAACATTTATGACCAAAATGTATTGGGTACCAGAGTAACCAGAACATAAATCAATTAGTAAGTGGTGTGTAACCTTTATTTGATTTAAAGTATTGCTATTGTGAAATTACATATTGTCACGAGTAAAGATGAAGCATTAACACAAACAATAGTGTCCATTACACAAACATGATGTAATGGTGTCATTTGCGAGTGCGCAGGACGGGTTCGAGCTACGCTGGCCATGGCATAAGACCCGTTTGCATACGTTATTCGTGTTTGTTATTCGCTTGTTCTCCCAGACTCTCTTTGCAACATATTTAAGTTGGTCAAAGCTCTTTCCAAAAAATGTCAAAAGTCAGGGCTTTGGCCAGTACTAACGGCGCCCGAACCGGAAACTTTAGACATACATCTTCAATGTGTGTGTGTGGGGGGGTGGGGGGGGGGGTTAGACGTGGGCGGTAAAATACACAGCCGAATCAGTCAATCCAAGAAAGGGTTCACTAAACCTAACCACAAAATAAAATGTAAAAAAATCCTGACTTTGGCCTCTATACCGGGGAGGTATCATGGCGTGACTATCTTTGGTTAAGTTCTGGCAAGTGAAGGTGACATAATTCAGACTCAAATGACCCCCATGATATGGGCATCGGTGGAAAGCTTAAAGCATCTCGCGTATGGCGCAGAAAGAATCTTGAGGATCGAACTTTCCGTTTAAGAGTTATGGCCCTTTGCGCACCAGCCGTTAAGCCTTAGTGTGTTCTTTTTTGCGTCGGTACTCCGTAGTTTTGAAAGCTAGACCCCTTATTGTTGGTATTTAGATGCAGGGCATCTTATATTATTTTATTTCGAGGTCACTTCATTTAATAGACACTTAAATGCATTAAGCCCTGTTTTCGTTCTGTTCTTTCCTGTACAAACTTATCGCGCTTAGTCCTTTGATTTCTCAAGGGAGAACACGTTGCTTGCATGTAATCCGATCGATATAATGGATGGCCGTTAAAAATAATTTTTAAGCTTTCTTTTCTTTTGATTTTAATATGACAAGATGGCCGAGCGGGCTAAACTGCTAGACTTGTACTCAAATGGTCAGTGGTTCGAGCCCTGGTGTGGATTACCTTTTTTTTCTTTAATTTTATTCTTGAAAATTTATTTTGTATAGTATTTATATTTATATTTTTTACATTTTATATATTGTATTTGTTTTTTATATATATTTAAACATCTGGAGTGCGTAAGGTTTATAAATAAATAAATCTGTCTCAAGATGTTTTTGGATCAAATGTCACTGTCTTTACTGTCAGTAAGTACTGCATCAGCACCATGCAATTGAAAGTATACATGAGCCTCGCTCTGGGAAAACAGGGCTTAGCATGTGCGTAAAGTGTCGTCCCAGATTAGCCTGTGCAATATGCACATATGGTATTTTTTGTTACAAGAAAGTCTCTTCTCAGCGAAAATTCCGTGTTGGTGGAAAGTGCTGTCCCTGATTCGCCTATGCGGACTGCACAGGCTGATATGGGACGACAATTAACGTACCATACGTTTTCACAGAGCTTAAAACCCCGGGACGCAACTGGGTCAGCCCGACAGGCAGCCGACGGGAGGTCTGCATTACCAGTTGGCATCTGGGCATCACTCTTGTTTGTCCAAAAGGGTCAATTAAAGGTGAATTAAAGGTTAATTTCTGATTTCGAGCTTTCACATGTTGTCTTTCATCATTACTTTTGCATTTTATGATACTGCATACTGTTTTATGATCTCTGCTAATCAAATGTGGTCATCTTGCATTATTTATATTGTAATAAAGCTTATATCATTGTTTAACAAGTGTTTTTACTCAAAGGATTGCACAAACCTGTAGCATATAAGATATCCTCTTGAATCTGATTCAAATTTAAATTAAATGCTAACTTTGCAATAACTGCATGCAAGTTTAAAAGATTAAATACATTGTACTTTCAATAAAATCTTATACAACTTTCGAATGAAGCACAAATAAAAACAGCTTGTATGATTGTTTATGAAAAATGGTTCCCTGGTTCAGAGTAGCAGTGATATAGTCTGCTAAGCAATCTGGAGCAACCAGTTTTGATCCCCACAAATGATTCACATCAAGAATTAGTACTGGGTCTTCCCAGAAAACGGACTTCAGTACTGATTAGTCTCCATATGTATTAGGCTTTCTTAGTTTTACCTAATATTTCCAAACCAAAACTAATATTTCAATTTCAAAACGTATTTATATAGTAGTCATACAATCAAAACTAATTAACAAACATGATTAAAAAAGATTTGTATACAATTTTTAGGTAAAGTACTCTTAAAGCATAAATCTGTCAATCAATACTTTAAAAGTCAATATATGTATCAAAAACATTATACAAAGCAAAACAATTGACAAATCACACAGACACACAGCTAATGGTATTTCATATACCTTCATGCACGACAAATGTTCATGAAATTGGTCTGTATGATTAGTTAAACACCGGGACATGAATGAATTGGGTCTTGGAAGAGTCAGCAATGAACACTCTGTCCAAATTTGATTAATTGCCCCAAACAAAGAAACCAGAATAACCTGATCAAATATGTGAAAAACATTATTTTGTTAATTGCGTGTTCCACATGAATTCTCTTGGCTGCAATGCTTAGTGTCAACTTAATTTCTGCGCTGGTCATCTGGTCATTCTTGCCCAAGTCGAACGGGGGTATATTCAGTTGCACGGACTTCCTATCTAACAGATCTTCGATGTCAAATACTTTATCAGCCGTCTTCGCAATGTTATTTCTCAGTCGGAAATTTACAATTGGCTTCTTTTCGAGTGATAATGTAATGTCATGAACCTGTGCTCCATCTGGTTTTGAGTCTGATACTGTGTAAAACTGGGCACCATAGTCGTGGTCATTCATCTGTAGATAAAAATTAAGTTACATAATATTCGTTTTGACTGATATTTTACACATAAATACACAAAGGGGTATAGCTATGGCTTAGGGTTATATAGAAACTGGAAGTGTGAAAATATTTGTAACACATGAAAATGTTTTGTCAAATACTCACTTTAACAACTAAATGTCAAACTATATAGAGCCTGGAAGTGTGAAAATATGTTTAACACATGAACATATTTATTAAAATACTCACATTAACAAATAAATGTCAAACTTATGTCAAACTTAAATCCGGCTTTGCTTAAACATTGCGTTGTAAAAGTATATCCGAAATCCGTTCTCTCCGAAATATAGCCATTTACATATGTCTATGTATTGAGGTTAGACGTAAAAAAACACAAGAAAAATCAATATCGCCAATAAATGAATTATAATAAAACGTACCGATTATCATAATTTGAACTCCTTGCTCCGAAAATAAATTAATAATCCATTT
The DNA here is from genome assembly GCA_007657795.1 of Dreissena rostriformis. Taxonomy (NCBI): domain Eukaryota; kingdom Metazoa; phylum Mollusca; class Bivalvia; order Myida; family Dreissenidae; genus Dreissena; species Dreissena rostriformis. Next base: position 29,845 of record VMBQ01003768.1, on the reverse strand, counting down.
TAAAGAACACAATGGCTGCCGCCGTGAATCATGTGTGCCTGACCCAACACAAAGTGACTCCTCCTCTTTATCCTCGGTTATTTCCGTAAAAATTGCCATATATGGAAGTTGCAAAATCGTCTACTAATGTTTATCGCCTATGTTTGTAAAAGTCAAGTGTGAAGTTGTCAACCTGAGAGTGATAGCTGATGCAGTTTCATTTCACCAACGGTAAGGTGTACTGTGTAAAGCGTGCCGTTACGTACATTTGATGCATGTGGCGAATTTAATTTTGGAAGTTACAAAAGCGAATTGCAGTTTAACTAATTTGAAAGATATCAACTTCAAAGTTAAAAGTGAAAGTTGAACTTGTAAAACTCAGATAATCAAAATACCGATTACAAGCAACATTTTATATTTAAACAAATCTATTCAGTGCGATCTAAGTATACATTGGCATGTTGACAAGGCTGGATTTTTGGCAACAAATAGCCTCCATACATTTAGAGCAGTGCTAAGCCTCTGGTACTATACATAGTAGCAGACAAACAATTGTTTTGAAAAAAGTCAAATATTTCTTTTTAATTTGCTTGATTTTTGAATGGTAGAATTTTGGAATGGTAAAATACACCAATTTTATCAAGATTCCAAGATTCCAATAAATAATGATATTTTATACCGTTCTTATCGTTTAATTTACATTCTATAAATTTGTTTTTGCATATGTGAACAGTGTGTGCGCGCATACTAGTATCGGGTTAAACACCGTATAAAATAATGTATTTCCTGTGTGCGCGCGTACTAGTATCGGGTTAAACACCGTATAAAATAATGTATTTCCGTGAATGATCGAAAAAGGTGGTTATTGAAAAACGGTAGTGGTGAAAACATGTATGTTATATCATATTCATATCCATCAGACACTGAGTATAGTCAATGAAAGTGAAATTTCATATAAAAATGCTCTATAACTTNAAATCTGTCAATCAATACTTTATAAGTCAATATATGTATCAAAAACATAATACAAAGCAAAAAAAATGACAAATCACACAGACACATCGAATGTTATTTCATATACCTTCAGGCACGACAAATGTTCATGAAATTGGTCTGTATGTTTAGTTAAACATCGGGACATGAATGAATTGGGTCTTGGAAGAGTCAGCAATGAACACTTTGTCCAAATTTGATTTATTGTCCCAAACAAAGAAACCGGAATAACCTGATCAAATATGTGAAAAACATTATTTTGTTAATTGCACGTTCCACATGAATTCTCTTGGCTGCAATATTTAGTGTCAACTTAATTTCTGCGCTTGTCATCTAGTCATTCTTGCATAAGTCGAACAGGGGTATTTTCAGTTGCACGGACTTCCTATCCAACAGATCTTGGATGTCAAATACTTTATCAGCCGTCTTCGCAATGTTATTTCTCAGTCGGAAATTTACAATTGGCTTATTTTCGAGTGATAATGTAATGTCATGAACCTGTGCTCCATCCGGTTTTGAGTCTGATACTGTGTAAAACTGGGCACCATAGTTGTGGTCATTCATCTGTTGATAAAAAATAAGTTACATAATATTCATTTGGACTGATATTTTACACATAAATACGCAAAGGGGTATAGCTATGGCTATATAGAGCCTGGAAGTGTGAAAATATGGTTTACACATGAAAATGTTTATTAAAATACTCCCATTAACAAATAAATGTCAAACTTAATGTCAAACTTAATTCCGGCTTTGCTTAAACATTGCGTTATAAAAGTATATCCGAAATCCGTTCTCTCCGAAATATAGCCACATTAATATGTCTATGTATTGAGGTTAGACGTAAAACACAAGAAAAATCAATATCGACAATATATTAATTATAATTAAACGTACCAATTATCATTATTTGAACTCGTTGCTCCGAAAATAAATTAATTATCCATTTTAAAGAACGCAATGGCTGCCGCCGTGAATCATGTGTGCCTGACCCAACACAAAGTGACTCCTCTACTTTATCCTCGGCTATTTCCGTAAGAATTTCCATATATGGAAGTTGCAAAATCGTCTTCTAATGTTAATCGCCTATGTTGGTAAAAGTCAAGTGTGAAGTTGTCAACCTGAGCGTGCTAGCTGATGCAGTTTCATTTCACCAACGGGAAGGTGTACTGTGTAAAGCGTGCCGTGACGTACATTTGATGCATGTGGCGAATTTAGTTTTGAAAGTTACAAAAGCGAATTGCAGTTTAACTAATTTGAAAGATATAAACTTCAAAGTTAAAAGTGAAAATTGAACTTGTAAAACTAAAATAATTAAAAGACCAGTTACAAGCTACATTTTGTATTTAAACAAATCTATTCAGTGCGATCTAAGTATAAATTGTCATGTTAAAGGTAAAGGCATATGTTTATAGTCTGATTACTATAAATGTTCAATCGACTTTGACATTTACCCCCCGATCACTGAGATACAATTCGTCCGTTAACATGTTATCATGTTAACATGTTGACAAGGCTGGATTTTTGGCAACAAATATCCTCCATAACAGCAGGCGTAGTTATGTTGGGTGAAAATGTTAATTTGTTCCAGGTTTATTACAAACAATGCGTAAAAACAATTTGCAACAAGGTAAATCTACATTTTCGTAAAAACGATGTGCGAATATCAATTTCATTCCTGTCTTGTAATGCAAATGTTATCGTGTTCTATGATATGAAAGACATGTCAACTCGTTATAAATATTTAAATGCGACTTAGAGCCGATACTAAAAAAGATACACTGAGTTTGTCATAAATGATACAAAAACGGAATTACATTGTTTAAATGGTATTCAATATAACAAAGGAGAGCTTTATACAATATTTCCAATTTACATTTATAATTAAAAACAATACTAAAGCCACACAATATTAAATCTTCAAAATGAAATGTGTTCTATATAAGCATGCATTGGTCTCATTAAGAGCCGGGTGCCGAGGACCCCCCCCCCCTCCCTTCTTTACACAGAAACCCCCGCTACGTTTAAATCGAAATAAAATCCGGACGTTAATATTTCAAATTTCGTCCAGGCAGAGTTAATTTATACAGCTGTTTACCAAATGATATCCGATAATCGCATATACGAACTAGGTTACCATGTCAAATATTACAAAAACGTTTAACTTCTATAGGGTTACATTTATGACTCAGTATTAAAGAAACTTGGTCAGAATGTTTATTTGGACAATATGAAGTCCATGTCTGAATCTGGGTCAAGTGTGGTCAAAAACTAGATCACCTGGTCAAGTCTACAGCAATTGTTGTGTGTTAACTCAGGTGAGCTCTTAAGGCCCATCATGGTCCTCTTGTTGATATTTTCTTCTTCAATTTATACACATGTTTGTGCATATACTATTGATAACATTCAAAGTAACATGTATTATGTATTATTTACATCTTCTTTTGAGAGTTTTATGTTGGTTAGCAATTACGTTAGAATTCGAATAACATGTCACACTATATTATAATTTCATTAACATATTAGAAGTACTTAATTCGCTGCTACTAATTATACTATAGCATCTTCTCTATTAATTCACTGTATGTGCCAATAATATATAATTAAAATACAGTACCAACTCTAGAACAGTGTAATACGTATCACCAGGAGGCCGTTACACATTTGTTCTTAAAATTGTTAATACGTCTTAAATAAATTAGCTCGTGGATGTTCAAGGACTGTCACACTGCCAGCGCGCTGTTGCATGTAAATACCATAAACTTACAGCTTCCTTTGTTTCATCAAAAGTGGCACAACCGATTACTTAAGCAGACATGTCTATGTTTGCAAACCAATACAAATTGCCCGAAACATTAATATTTACCAAGGCCTAAATTGAACAGAGAAACTCAACCGTATTTGTTAAATAAATTCGATGACGGTCAAGTTGTATTTCGCAAATCACATCGTCTCGTATATCACCTTTGTAGATAAACAAAGGCGCGTTTGAAGGGCCCTCGACACAGCCCGTCTCCATTAAAACAATTTTAAACCCCGGAGGCCATGTTGGGAAGTATTACCCTTTGTGTGAAGTCCTTTAACGTCATGCCACACAAGAGAACTTGTACGCAGTAGCAATAGCATGTGAATGAAACAGATATTCCACAGCAAATGGCGTTCAAACAGCGTGCAGAATATCGTAACTTTTTCCAATTGGTAGCAGTTATGCAACTCAATGACTAGTTATGGCAGCGCTCGAATTCTAGCTTATTTTTTATATAATTTATTGATAGCTCTAACGAATTGGTTGCATGGCTGATCAATTCGAAAGCTTCAGTTCATATTGTATTAATTCTATGACAAGCGTTATATTTCAAGTGCCATAATATCGACCGATTGCTGTATCGTCAATTCAACCGACCGTGTTCTTGCATATTAATTTCATAAAAAAAGCTAAGCGTTGATTTTCAACTTTTAACTAATGTTATTTTTAATTTTTATACTGTAGAATTAACAATTTAGAACTGTCCTTTGTGGTTTGAATTTCCTCATGAACAGAAGTTAATGACAGAAAATTAATATTACGCTGACATTGAGTGGCTTATAAAACTGCACCATTCGGACGTGTCTACTACAGTAGTTGATAATATACATTTAATTTATCTTTTTAAAAAAGCAGCTCCGATGCAATTATTATTGTTTTTTAAAACTGATTTATACATAAGTGTGTGTCATCACTGAGTTATTTATTACATTTGAACATTCAACTCCAATGAAATATGAAACCGTGATAGACTATTGTCCTCGGGAAACCAAAAATATGCGCCATTGAAATAACTGCTACAGCAGTTATCATTAGCCATTCGAACCTATGTGTCGTTTGGTAATATAATTCTCTATGATGTAAGGTCGAGTTCCATACCACTATCGAACGTAGTAAATGAACTAATATTTTGTAAATATAAATTAATTTAAACAAATGAATTTGATAGCCATATTTGATTAGATACACATGCGTACACCATTTAATCATAGTTGCATATATACTTATTCCTTTTAAAATAACCCTTTGGAGGTTTATATTTAGATTAATATTGTAACAAGTCAAATGCTAAGCAATTTGATATGAACAACATATTCATACATGTACATATTATAATGTTTGATAAATTGTAATTGCGAAAATATTTCCTTAATGGTAACCCTTGACAGACACATGCTGCGTGCTAAATATAAATTGGCCTTTATGTACCAATTATTTGCTGTTTTGGCGCACACATGATTGCAAGTAAATGTGTTTGTTTGCACGGCGCTTCATGTAGTTACATTAATAAAAGTGTTTACAACCATGTAGACTCTCAATACGTAGCACTTGCGATTCGAATTACTACCGATTCATAACGATACGAGTTAATGTTCATTGAGGTACAAGAAGTATGATTAATGGCTGTTTATACCCAGTGGAGATAGTTCATATTTTATTAATCAGATGAACTGAGTGTTCGTTTTTGATTAACGATTCGAATTAATATGAGCATTGAGCTACACGAAGTATCATATATGGCTGTTAATTAATGATGTTTTGTTTCCAGTGGGGAAATTGCATAATTTATTCATCATATGATGTGAGCATTTCTATCCTAAAGCAAACACAAGTATTACATTTTAGGCTGTTCCGTTAGGGTGTCGTACATCAATACAGCATTTTCCATTGCGTTAACAAACTTTAAATGAATAATAAAAAAAAATCCATAACAGCACTCGTTACAGCACGTGTTACAATCACAAAACAACTTGTTGAAGTTGGTATGTGTTAATTGCATATCTCTCATTCTCGCAAGACTTGGACAATTTCATTGAATTAAGATTTTTGAAGTTAGCTTTTGTTTTGTTTGTATTGCTCTAAAGTGTTCGCCTCTATGTTAACCGTGTATTTAAATAGTTTTACCAATTTTAAATATCCGTGTTTATGGAATATGCGTTTGTATAATTTAACTGAATGCTATCTAATTCGGAAGCCATTTTCTCTTGATAGGTTAGATCCATGGTGCCATTTATACACTATTAGTATTTAAACAACGGAGTCAAAGGTACTTGATTTATTTCCTCCATATGATAGTACATGTCACAAAACTGCAGATATTTGGAACAGTATACGTACTGGTATGGAATTGTCATTATCATCAATTTCACAATGTTGGCATAGCGCTTCGTGGCCGTCGCACGGGCCTTTGCCATGCCAACATTGAAAGTAGTGCCATGGTGCTGTCAAACCAGAGCAGAGATTTGCAAAGTTAACCAAACCAATATTATTTGGTCTGTATCTGTAGATTGACGTTTTTGATACACCTATGGTGGATTCGGCTATGATTTTCCTTAGAAGATTATACATATGGTCATTCAGCACCTTTTTTGAACTTTCCCTTGTTTGTCCTTGTCAGCATCCGTTTTACCTGGCTTTATCCTGGGTTATCGTTTCTTTAAAAATCCTTCTTTAGGCAACCTTACACGTTAGGTTTTCAGCTTTCACTTCTTCGGGATTTTTACAGTTTTGTTTGAACATAACTTTATTATGTGTCGTCTTTCTCTCCATAGTAGACTTTAAATCTATACATGTGTTTAACCCTACCAGATACGATCTTGTAGCGCTCGGCTACCACTCTTGTCTTGTGCTGCCTTAGTATTACTGATGTCTTTGTTTAATCATGTGCTGTAGATGACAGAGCTGTTTTCTAATCTCAGGTACTTGAGCTGGTGTGAGTCCAGCATTTAATTTTACATTTTACAGTATATCGTTTTTATCCCTTGGGGTACTAAATTTCTTTCTTGACTCGTATCTCTGTAACTGTTTCTGAGCATTTGTCAGCTTCTTTCTTAGGTCCTTATTTTTAAATTCTAACCGATCATACGTTCGGTAAGCTTTTGCAAGTGTTCTATTCTTACCATACAATCTGCGGCCAAGTTGTTGAAGAGATTGGAGTTTCACAGTAATATGTGTGTCGGAAGTACTGAAAACCTCATTTCCCTTACTGATTGACGGTTGTTCATCTGAGAACATTGTTCACTATTGTTATTATTAATGTCTTTATATTTGTGTTCCTATATGAAGCTTGACTTTTTGTATATGTTCACTCCTCTTTTCCCGGGATCTATCATCTGAATCAAACATTAAAAACAGTTATTGTTCGTTTGCGTTTCCATTAAAACAAGGATGTTTCTTTCACTCCCTGTATTCCCACATTTGTTCGGCCTTTGACTGTGTCATTCTATAAAATAGAACATGTGTCAAATTAATTAAATGTTGTTTCTGCTCAATAGGCTATGACTTCTTATTGTATGAGTAAAGAAGTACCATCATGTTTGAAAATCATCAACATTCCTAAGACAATCTGGTTTAGAATAAGAACCCATTTATAACTGCCGATTAATCAGTTTTCATGTAGATAGATAGATAGATAGATTGATTTCGGCAAGGAATGCATACAAGGGCATTTACAACATGTTCACTATATACAAATATCACATACATGAAAATAAATATACCATTACATACATACAAACACCAAGGATAACACAAAAATGAGTAAACTCATATTTCCATTGTGGTACTTTGAGCTGGTGGCATGACATAGAGTGGCACTTACACAAATATCAAACAAAATTACATCAATAAAATGACCAACATAATTTAAATAAATACTACTACTACTACTACTACTACTACTACTACTACTACTACTACTACTACTACTACTACTACTACTACTACTACTACTACTACTACTACTACTTCTACTACTAACTAGGCACGGTACATCATAAATAATCTGTGACAATTATATTTCATTAATGATGCGAAACTAATTAACTGCCTCCGCAAGTCGTGATTGTGACGGAACCGTCGGGGACCTTGTCCTGAGCAGATCATTTAGAACATGGTACTAAAGAGTTAAGGCAATGAAGTTGTGTCGTGGCTTTCTTTGTGCGATGGGGATGCTGTCTTGGCTAGGTCAAGTGATAGAAGCAGCGGATTACAGAAATGTTCGGTTCGGTCCAAGGCAAGATGAATCAATCGAGAGGGTGATGCTACCCAACTTGTCGTTCAAGAAATGTCTCAAGCAATGTGTTATGAGATCGTCGTGTGAAGTGATGGGCTACTTCAGAGCGGCATTTTTGTTTGAACTACATTTCTACATTTTATTTCGAGACTTTTGGGATAACCTTGCTTGTAACGAGAACGGACCGCGTGTGATGGTATATGTCCAGCGCAGTGACATCTTATTAGAGGTATTAATTTTAAATGATTGTACAATAAACCGAACATACAATAATTATGTTCCAAAAATTCATATATGTATGCAATATTTGTATATATATGTGTTATAATTCTGATATTTGTGTTGTATAATTTTCAAAATATGTGTGTGTTATAAACTTTCATATTTTTGTGCAATTGTCATAGGGTTACTTTATTAACTCAACTTTGAATAGATTGTTTAGAAGTATAGTGTTTGTTATCCCGTGTTAAAACCACTTCCGCCTAAACGTAAATAATAGCAAAGCCGCCATTCAAGTATTGCCGATTGAAAATCCATTGTTCAATGCGTGTACCTTTATACTCGCACAGGTAATCATGCCCAATAGTTACATTTATATATATCGATTGTATTTTGCAATTGAACTGCTAGGATGCAATTCTGTAATTGTCTATTATATTGCTTTTCATTGTACTTATTATTCATGTATGCATATTTATAGAACATGAGACTTGATGGTCTTTGAGGAATTATATGATGACATAAGAACCCCTTATTGCGTTGTTGATCCGCATCCCAGAACCCCACATGCTCAGATAGCCGTGTTAGCCAGGTCGATCACATTGGCGCCTCAACTTGGATTCCTCACATTTGGGTGTTGCAAGCAGTATCTTGAGATGAAGCTATGCTGAATCCAGGATGGTACAGAAGAAGAACAGTCGTTTAGAAGTATATACTATATAGTGAGTACTTTAAATTAGACCGGTCTATAAATATAAACATTAAATTGCTAGGCCTAGCTAACCTAGACAGTTTTGAACAGAAACAGAGTGATTCTACACAGATGGAGTGCAAATGGAACTTTGACCTTTGACCCCAGTGTATTTGGAGAGACATTGAGAGGGAATCTACCTTCCCAGTGATTCATAACTATTGTGTATAATATATTTATCCAGTGATTGTTTACACTGTTTAATGCTTGATTGATTTTGAGACAGGTGCACTTGTGAATTGTATTGTTTATAAAATATTACTGCAGTGTGTATTTTTAGATTGTGTTTTGAATCTGTGAAAATTGTGTTTTTTACAAATGTGCTAAGTGTATAGAAAGTTATTTTTGATAAACTTTATGCTTAANTGAGACAGGTGCACTTGTGAATTGTATTGTTTATCAACTATTACTGCAGTTTGTATTTTTAGATTGTGTTTTGAATCTGTGAAATTTTGTTTTTTACAGATGTGCTAAGTGTATAGAAAGTTATTTTTGATAAACTTTATGCTTAAGTTTAATTTTGATTGAAAAATTCAGATTTGGTTACATTTTTGTTAATTTCCGTACTAAGTTAATTTTTCATCTGAGGTAAATCAATAAACTCATCGCTTAACCCGCTTTATCGATAATAGGGGACTATTGGAAAATTATACCATTCTGAAATGAATTTCCCTATAGCGTAATGGTTAGCATGTTGGACTGTTAATCCCGTTGACTTTTCCCACGTAGCTTCGAAACTGCGCTTGATAAAGATGTTTTTCTCCAATTTTTTTTTAAACATTTTTTATATATATATTTTTTTTTGTGCAGGAGTGTGAGAAGCGTTGTTATTTGATTTTTTTTTAAGGATCCTTATGTACTAACATAACTATAGTTATATGATGTGTGCATTTGAAAGAATTTTACGGTATGTAGCAGTGTATAGGCAGTGAAGCATTGAAGTTTGCGTTGTGAAAAGAAAAGTTGGAAATACTTTTGATGAAGTGTGGAGATACTAAATAGAAATTTGAAAGTTGAAATTTAAAATGTGTGCTTAAAACAGGATTGAATTAATCATTGTGTTTGAAACCAGTGAAATTAGTTGCGCAGCGAAGTGGAGTGCACATATANAAGGAAAGTTGGAAATACTTTTGATGAAGTGTGGAGATACTAAATAGAAATTTGAAAGTTGAAATTTAAAAGGTGTGCTTAAACAGGATTGAATTGATCATTGTGTTTGAAACCAGTGAAATTATTTGCGCAGCGAAGTGGAGTGCACATATAGCGTTGAAATTAAATAGTATCAGTGATAGCGTATCAAAGATGGACAAATGAAAGGTGAAAGCAGTAAGAAGGCTATTGGAATCAGAAAGTTTGAAAGCTTATTGCGACGCAGTAAGAAGTGAACGAGGAATTACTTGCAATAAGTGTACTGAAAGGAGATCACTATGTCTGATGAAAAGTCGCCATTGTCGCCGATTGGTGAAAAGTCGGAACGTGATACAAGAGCTGCCAGAAGAGATGTAGTCAGAGAGATAATGGAGAGATATGATAGGAGTAGAGATAGAAGAGTTACAGGAGTTTATCCTCAGGAGAGAATTAGTCAAGAAAGGAGATTTAGAGATAGTGTATCCCCAAGTAGGGAAGGTTTCGTGTCGAATAGTGATGTAAAGCAAAACGGGAGTGCAGAGACGCAACTAAAACATGTTTCGTTTGCATCTGAAAGACAAAACAGTAATGTAGGTACTACATTCCTGGATGAATATGAAACACAGGATATGACAGGTAGCATGAACGTAGATGACGGAATTGAAGAGTTACATAGACTGTTGCAGAGATTGAGGGAAAGCAACAGTAAAGTTCTTACAAGCACCAGATATGATTCATATTCAGAGAATATAAGAAAGAAGGATACAGTGAAAGATCAAGATCACGATGTAAAAAGAGATAATGTTAAGAATGAACATACAGAAGGTGTAGATATAGTAAGAAAGAAGCACAATGGCGTTAACCCTACATATAACGATGAGAAGCAAGTACAAACTCCTGAGAATATACCAACAAATGATAGTGAAAGAAAATATGACTTTCAAAGACAAAGTGAACGCAAACATGGTGATCATTACGGTAGTAAGGAAAGATATAGTAGAAGTAACGTGGAATGTAGAGGAAATAACATTGTGAGTGAAGGAAAGCCTCAATATGAATATAGACTTAGTGCAAGTGCTGAAAGAAGCAATGATCAGCGACAACATGAAGACAAAAGCAGATCTTCAAGTGGTGGTGCAATAGGTGGTGTGTCAAATGAAGTAGACAGAGACAAGTAAGAGATAATGTCGAGTACGAACAGATGTGTTATAACGAAATTTCACTGAAAGTTGAAATAGAAAAAGAAGAGGAAATATATAGAAAGCTGGAAGAGACAAAAAGAAAGTTGAGTTATGAAAGACAGTTGAGTGAAGAAAGAGAACGTGATTTGATGAGAAAGATAGAAAATATGAAACTCAATGAAAGAGAACTACATGCCCGAGGAATGAAAAGAGAGCAATTACAAGAAGAGGTTGAACAGCAAGTTCAATTTGAAAGAGAAAGAAGTCAGAGATTATCAATGTTGGAAGCAGAAAGTGATAGATTATATGCAAAGTATGGAGAAAGGGAAGAAAATGTAAAGAAAGAACGTGGAAAAGTATGTGATACAGATCGAGAAAGAAGAGATTGTGTACAGAAGGAAAGTGAAAGGTTGACATCCTGATACGATGATGTGAAAGTGAATGACTTTTCTGATAGGGAGCAGTCACAATTTGGTTCAAGAATTACACCAATGAGACAAACCTATGGNAGTTAAGATACGATGATGTGAAAGTGAATGACTTATCTGATAAGGAGCAATCACAATTTGGTTCTAGTATTACACCAATGAATCAAACCTATGGAAAGCCTAAAATTCCATCATTTGAAGGCACCCATTTCAAGCTATGGAGAATTGAAGTAAAAGCGATTTTGAAAAGTGGTTTATATCATGAGACAATCGTAGCTCAGACAATAAGAAATTCATTAAAATGTAGTGCAAGGAATATTCTTTTGATTATTGACCCTAGCGCAACATCGAAAGAAATACTATCGAAATTTCCAGATATGTTCGATAACATTCAGACGGAGGATTCTATAAGGCAAGAATTTTATAACGCTGAACAAACAGAGAAGGAAAATACCTCAGAATGGGCATTACGTTTGGAAAGTCTGATAGTATTAGAATGTGAAAAGGAAGAAGTACAACATAGTAAGAGAAATATGTTGTTAAAGCAAAGATTCTGGAATGGGTTGAGGAGTGAGAAGCTGAAGAACAACACAAGAGTGACGTATGAATCCGTGGCAACGTTTGAGGCGTTAAGAAAGAAAGTATGCATAGAAGAAGATGAACTGAAACAAGACAATGGAACGAAAAGTGTGAAAAGTCTTTTATACACAATTAAAATACTATGTGATGAAAATCTTTTACCTATGTTCCTTTCAACAACTACATGACATCTATTTTATATACATATTTGCTTTATTCAACACTGTGGACTATGTATTACTTTTTTTAGGGTATTATTTCTTCAATATTGTTGTTTAAATTGGATAAGTTTTTCATACTTATCCTCAACATTCCATGATATAAATATTTAGTAATTAACTGTGCAGTTTTCCACTATGATTCATACATAACTGAGCAAACATCTGCTAGAAGTTCTGTAAAAAGAAACAACTATCACACATTCTGGTATCTAACAATATTGGCTTGATCATTTGATCATTAACTGAAAACAAGTGTTTTTAAAGCTATTGCCTTGAATGTTTATTTATTTTTTATATACAATGTTAGATTGCTTATTGATTTTAAAATAAGTCTTAGATATTTTTTTAGTTTCAGATTTGTAGATCTGAAATACATAGATGTGTCTGGCATTGACTGGGACACAATTAATGCCTTGAAGTGTCGAATGGCATATTTACAAATATTGTGTACAAAAGGATGGTTGTAGAAAATTTTATTTAGTGTTTCTCATAAAAATCTTTTGGTTTTTCAATTTCATTAAAAAGTTTTGTTTTTTTTATTATGTATTTAATTGTCAAATCTAAAAGAACTCAGTTGAATGTCTACCTGTTATGTTATATGGGAGACTATATTATGGTATGTAATTGTGTTATAAAGATGAAGCTTTTATGCAAGGAAATGGAACATTTGGCAACAGACTTAACCATTTGATTTTATGACTTCTTTGATTCTAGGTGACATTTTGTTATTTTACACTTCAAGCACGAGCCTTAAGCTGATGTTATTGGACATGTTATCTTTATGGTGTTGAAGGAAGAGAAGAACGCGGGTCATATGACCCCCAGCGGAAGCCGGAGTATTGGCCTAACGGAATTCCCTTCTGCTCCCATTCAGCAAAAAGGGGTACTTTTTTCATTAAACATATAATAGTTTATCTTCTTTATTTTCAACTAATATAAATAACATGCAGTGCATGGTCGCATATCCTCTTTACTGGTTAAATATGATATTTCATTGTGGTTTAGGGCCCCTGTTATGTTAAAAAACATGTTACTGCAGTTTAAATTACGAAATATTTATTATATTTTATCACTGTCACAACAATCATAGAAAAGTTAATACTTTAGATGATGGGAAAGGAAGGTTGCTCAGCAGTACGGACATACGTACAGTACTAAAGGCATTTAGTGCCGATTGCCTCCAGGTAACTGTACTTTTCTTTACTGAATCCATAATTACAACAATCTCAAGAACCGATGACACCAAAACCCAGAAGGAAGGTTGCCCAGGTACCCGAGGAAATTCTGACAGCCTCTCCGATCGTTGAAGATCCAGCGATTGAAACCCTCCCGAAATGTAAGGCATTCGTTCCAGCCGTTTTGGTGTTTATTGCAGTTCTGCTTGGACTGATGAAAAAAGTGCATGAGCAATCTATAGAGATAAAGAAACTGAAAGGGGAGATTTGTGCACTGAAGAATCGAGTGTCTTCATTAAAGAGCACAGTCTATACTGACAGGCTGCTGAGGACCGAAGAAGATACAAGCTTTTTGACAGGATTGAAACCAAAAAACGTGTTTAATAAACTCCATTCTATAGTTGCCCCATATGTGACAAGGAAGTGGCGGGGATTTGTTTCAGTGCCAAAGAAATTAAGAACATAAAATTCAGTCAGAAATAACACAAAACTAAGTTTGATAAGCCACCTTCTAATGACTCTGATGAAAGTACGATTAGGACTTCTAAATAAGGACTTGGCGATAAGGTTTAACATTTCACAAACTCTGTGTTCTAGAATATCTTTTACATGGTTGAGAACATTGAGACTTGTGTTGGAAAAATGGTGTACATTCCTGATAAAGAAGCTTTAAATGCAACTAAAACCCCAGGAAACTCTCTGATCTGCACTCCATTATCGACTGCACCGAGATTTTTATTGAGACACAGAAAGACCCTCACTATCAGAGCAACACATGGAGCGACTACAAACATCACAACACGTTGAAAATTTTAGTTGCATGTACCCCAAACAGTTCCATATCATTTGTAAGCCAGGCGGTTATGGGTAGGACAACAGACACAACATTGAACTTGGAATGTGGCTACCTGGACAAAATGCCACCTGGAAGTATGGTAATGGCGGACAAAGGATTCAGAATTGCCAGTGAATGTGCTGAACGCAATATAAGTCTATATGTACCACCTGGAAAACGTGGTCAGTCTCAGATGCCTATTGCCAGCGTGCAGAAGACAATGAACATTGCCAATCTGAAAATGCCACCCTTCTGAAGAATTGAAATACTTTTCACGGTCTGTGGATAAGAAGACCGCAACGTGTAATGTGTGTAAAGTTAGTTTTACATATGCACGGTCTACTACAAATCTGTGGAATCATGTCACTGTTAAGCACTGTTAAGTATCCTGGTTCACCGGAAATTGCTTGTAATAAAGTCAAACAACCATTAATGAAACAGTTTACTGCATGCCTTATTGATATGTTTCTTTATATAAACATACATACTTTAAAATTTCAAATAAAAAAAAAATCTATCACATGATGTTTTTCCTTCTATTTGTGCCCGATTACAGTATCGGTCATAGTATAAGCCAACAGCCATACAATTATTCAATTGCAGCGTTAATAAACAGCCTCGATTCAGCAAACGGATATAACTTACAAAACAATGGAAGTTAACACAGAACAAGTTTCACTCTTTTCTGATATATTTCGCCTAAATAGGCTTTTTCGAAGTTTGTTTTTACAATTAAGCTACATTTTCTTTCTATTTCTCAACACAACAATTGTATATTCATTTGTATTTCTGTCAAGTTATATCTGATATCCCTACTGGATACGACACTGAGTAATAGAGTTAAATCAATCCAGCCGTTTTATGCAAATATTCAATTGAATGCATTTGCGAATACTTGAATACCATTATAGGTATTCGATGCCATCCCTACTGAAAACATTTCGAATTTTAGCAAAGGAGGTGCCAGTGCAAATGAGTGGAAACATTGATGACATTGTCTTGGTGTGCTCAGCATTGTGTAACATGATGTTTTTATTAAAATATTGAAAAACATTTTTAGGTTTTACCAGGATCTTCAAAAGAGACTCCAGCAATAGAGTCTATGCAAGATCAGGTAGCTAAACAGAGGGTCCTTGTGTCAGCTTTTATTAGTGAGCACTGTCTGCCATTTTCATTAGCCGGTGACATTTAAGAACTTTCCAGGCGTCATGCTGAGGATAAGCCTGCTTTAGAGAAAGTGACTACATCCGCTGCCAGTGCAACTTATATGAGTCGTGTTCTGAGAAAACTTGGCATAATGCATGTGCTTAAAGTGTTGTCCCAGATTTGCCTGTGCAGTCCGCACAGGCTTATCAGGGACGACAATTTCCGCTTTTATGATTTTTTTTGTTTAAATGATGTCTCCTCTTAGCCAAAATCCATTTAAGGCAAAAAGTGTCGTCCCTGATTAGCCTGTGCGGACTGCACAGGCTAATCTGGGACGACACTTTACGCACATACATTTTGCCCAGTTTTCTCAGAACACAACACATGTATAAAACAGATAATAAGACCAATCAGAAGTCGATTTCTACAGATGCAAGATGTGAGTTCTCAGTGTTATTGAAGTCCTTGACTATCTGACTGTCTTTTATGCAGCATTCCTCAGTGATCATGAGAAAAAATAAGTACAGGAAAACTTATTTCTTTTTTCTTTACATATGATATAAACATTTAACAATAACTGTTAAATAATTATATTTCTTTTAATTAAGAAAATTAAAAATAATTTTGAATTTGATTTGTATTCATTTATTTTGTATTTTTATATTTTATTCTCAGTAGCATTTAATATTATTATTTTTTGATAAGGTGCACATTAAGTTGAGATGTGAGTATAAATTACAAATAATGCGTGTAAAATAACAACTTGCCTGTACAGTGTCTGTAGATCGTACACCGAAATGTGGTTATTAATGCTAAACAGTAATGTTTTGCTTGTCGAGTTTTATGCCATTTTCAAAATTACTAAACACAGTAGTGTTATTAGTTTGGTATATTTTCATATTATTTTATATAGACCAGCTTAGAAGATTTAAGAGTCATCAGAAGATGCTGCGAGTGAAGGTGAGGATATGGACAGTGATGAGGAAACAGAGTGTGGGCCATCGCAGACCAAAGGCCTGTTCCAGACACACAATCACATCCAATACAGACGTATTCACCACCGCTTCGTTTGCCAACATCGTCTTTACAAGAAATGTCCAGCAGTGCAGGACAGAGGTTTTGTGTTCTGAGAAAACTGGGCATAATGCATGTGCCTAAAGTGTTGACCCAGATTTGCCTGTGCAGTCCGCACAGGCTAATCCGGGACAACATTTTCCCCCTAAACTGGATTTTCGCTAAGAAGAGACATTATTTTAACGAAAAATTCCATAAAAGAGGAAATTGTCATCCCTGATTAGCCTGTGTGGACTGCACAGGCTAATCTGGGATGACAATTTATGCACAAGCATTTCGCCCAGTTTTCTCAGAACACGACACAGAGGCCGGTCACTCCAAGTCTAGCTGAAGAGCCTTCCCAAAGACAGTACAAAGGACAAAGTAACTAAACTTGGTGCTTGAAACTTCAACTTAAAAGAATTGCAGTTTTGGAATAACTGCTTATTAAATGCCTGATAGTTAATTACATTAATAATTGATGTAAACAGATCATCCAACTTTAAAAATATAAAATACATAGGCATTTATGAATTTATAATAATACATTCTTCTACTATTAAAAGAAACAAATTGACGTTGACCGGCTCATATACGTTTCTGTTGGGCCGATATAATATAATTGGGTGCACTGTACATGTATATTCAAGGTATACTAACCAAGTCTTATAAATTGTCTGAAAAAATGAATACTTACCTCCATTTTATGTAAGATTCCAATTCCTAAACTATATGTTGTAATTTTGAGTGTTTGCCTGCAATCATGTTATGATCACTGACAAATCATTCGTTTTGTAATAACTAGAACTCTTAAGATTTTTTAATTTTTTTTTTCATGCACAATGCTTGTTTGTCAAATAATTGCGTCCCTTTAATAACTTGTATTTTGCTGTAGTTAAAATGGTCTGCTCAAAACGGGCTGAGACAAGGGACAAAATAGTCACTAAACCAGGTTTTCAATTTGAAAAAGTCTGAAAAAGGGAAACAATCCAAAATGTGCATTGTTACTGATTGTTTTTAGTTACCCCCCCCCCCCCCC
>VMBQ01003767.1:63896-77087 GCA_007657795.1 Dreissena rostriformis | reverse complement strand
CTGCTTCAGGTCACTGTGACCTTGACCTTTGACCTAGTGACCTGAAAATCAATAGGGGTCATCTGCTGGTCATGACCAATGTCCCTATGAAGTTTCATGACCCTAGGCGTAAGCGTTCTTGAGTTATCATCCGGAAACCATTTTCCTATTTCCAGTCACTGTGACCTTGACCTGTGACCTTTGACCTAGTGACCACAAAATCAATTGGGGTCATCTGCCAGTCATGATCAATGTACCTATGAAGTTTCATGATCCTAGGCCTTAGTGTTCTTGAGTTATCATCCGGAAACCATCTGGTGGACAGACCGACATGTGCAAAGCAATATACCCCTTCTTCTTCGAAGAGGGGCATAAAAATAACAACTGGAAACACACAGCTCGGTTATCATCACGTGGTTGGTTATAAATGCAGAGATTCGATATCAAGCTATACTCGGAACCAGTCAAACCTCTGCGCAGAGGTTGACCATTCAGAATGGCTCTGCCTTAAATAACATTGCTGACACATAATATGAGGCTTGATAATTTAAACACAATCATTTGTGTCAATTTCAAAAGAGTCTCATAACAAGTATTCTCACAATGTGCTAAAATCTATTATCGAGCCTTGTTCTGGGAAAACTGTGCTTAATTCATGTGCGTAAACTGTAAAGTGTTGTCCGAGATTAGCCTGTGCAGTCCTAAC
This sequence comes from Dreissena rostriformis, assembly GCA_007657795.1. Lineage (NCBI taxonomy): Eukaryota > Metazoa > Mollusca > Bivalvia > Myida > Dreissenidae > Dreissena > Dreissena rostriformis. The sequence continues at coordinate 76,402 of VMBQ01003767.1, read as the reverse complement.
AGGGTAATCAGGGACGGCACTGTCTGCAAACTGGATTTTCATTTATTATAAAACGAAAAATTCCATAAATGCTGAAAGCGTTGTCCCTGATAAGCCTAGTGGGACTGCACAGGCTAATATGGGATGACACTTTACGCACATGCATTATGCCCAGCTTCCCCAAAACAATACTCAATTTATGAATAATTTTATCAGGAAGGCCTGGAATATAATAACTATATTTATTTTTTGGACAGTGAGTCTGACTGTTGCTAATGCCCGCAAGTACCGGTACCGCTAATTTTTCAAATGAACATTAATTTTGTGCATGGACAATTAGTAAAAGTTTTAGAAACTTCCAGAACTTCCAGACCTTATTTGCGGACTGCACAGGCAAATATGGGATGACACTTTACACACATGTATGCATTATGCCCAGCTTTCCCAAAACAATACTCAGTTCATGAATAATTTTATCAGGAAGGCCTGGAATATAATTACTTTATTTATTTCTTGGACAGTGACTGTAGCTAATGTCCGCAAGTAACGCTAATTTTTCAAATGAACATTAATTTTGTGCATGGACAATTAAGTACAAGCTTCAGAAACTTCCAAACCTTATATTTTTGGAGTCAATAGTTAAATACATATTACATTACCGGTATGTGGCACCATTAATGATATATTACACAATATTGTGATACAACATCATGTAATGCAAAAGTATCAAAGATATCATTTTAATCAAATTTAAATCCACATAAACTCAAAAGTAACCCCACACTTTTGAAAGGGTACATGTATAACAGAACGACCTGGGTACGTGAACTGTACAGTGGTAGTTACTGAAGCATCTCAAACAGCCCAAGGCTTTATAATTCAATGAAATCAGCTTGACTATAAAGGGAGAGTGTACATAGACTATCGATTTTTGCCAACAATTCTCTATATCCATTCTCTATCCATTTTGTCTCTTATCTCTGCCGATACTTAAAGCTCCGATTTAAGCAAGTGTTAGGAATTACAGATGCATGTACATGTAAGCTTACAGCTGCTATATCAGTAGGGATGAGAAATATCCTGTACATCATTTGATTGGCATATTCTATAATCTGCATTTAATGTTTATTATAAACAGGACTTTTTTCTTAATTTGGGGAAAGAGCATGGCCTTCCATTTTGGGAAAAAAATTATCAACAATACTGAGAAAGGGGGGAAAATTTAAGTAAGCTTGAAATTTGTGGAAAATTGCATCATTTTGAAGAAATTCTCTTAGGGGAAGGTGCCTTTCTCTTGGGGAAAGGGGCCTATATATAAGGCCCTTGCTAAAGAAGGGAAAAAAAACCTGTAGTACATGTACATCTTTGATAGCCATTTTCTAACATATAATTATTGATAATAAAAGAAATGGTAATAATTGTGTTTTAGCAGTAATCCACAGTAAGCTCGCATTTTCATCAAAACTGGTATTAACATAAGTAAATGTGCCGAAATAAAGTTTTGTTAAATTAATTTTTGTTACAGACATACTGAATGACGGATGGACAACACCAATTTTTTATCCCTCCGCCTTTGATAATGTATACATTATCATTCAATCATGGTCCGTCTTTTATCAGATGTCGAACAATGAGCTAATTTTATTGACGTCCATGTTTATCAATTCCGCTAATCGCATACATGAATATCAGAAATTCATNCATTTTCATCAAAACTGGTATTAACATAAGTAAATGTGCCGAAATAAAGTTTTGTAAAATTAATTTTTGTTACAGACATACAGAATGACGGATGGACAACACCAATTTTTTATCCCTCCGCCTTTGGTTCCCATAGTGCTAAGGTTGTTGAAAGGTCAGTATTGATCAAGACTATAATTGTTTGAATTATTTAATTGCATTACAAATATCTTTACCTTCATGGGCAAACTTACAACATGTATACATTATCATTCAATCAGGGTCCGTCTTTTAGCAGATGTCGAACAATGAGCAAATTTTATTGACGTCCATGTTTATCAATTCCGCTAATCGCATACATGAATATCAGAAATTGATTCCATATAAAGTTACATCATGATTCCATAAGTATACAGAGACTGAAAGAGACAGTTATTTAATTCTATCATAAGACTAAGAACAGTGATTTTTTTCCCTTTTTATAAAGTACCCGTAAAAAACACTTTTCCAATAGAGGACAAATCACAAAATTCACAATGGCTGTAGAAAGTTGTGTCAAGTTCATTCCAAAAGACTATTATCTGCAAGTAAATAAACAAGAGCACCATGCACATAGCCGGTGCCAACGCTCGGCTGTGGTTGCTTGGATTTTGTTTGTTTAACTTTGAAGGATGACCTTGACCTTTTTACCACTCAACATGTGCAGGTCCATGAGTAACAAATGAAAAAAAGGTTTTTCTTTTTTTCTTTTTTTTACCTTTGACCTTGAAGGATGACCTTGACCTTTCACCACTCAAAATTTTCCAGGAGATACATATGCATGCCAAATATGAAGTTGCTATCTTCAATATTGCAAAAGTTATGGCCAAATGTTAAAGTTTTGGAACGACGCGGACGGCGGAAGGACGAGCTGGCTATGACAATACCTCGGGTTTTCTTCGAAAACAGCCGAGCTAATAAAATGAGCACTGAAACTGGACATTTCAAGCAAAACTGCATGTAAAAAAATATTTAAGTAGGTTTGTGCAATTTATTAAGTACCAATCAATTAAAAAGACCAATAATTTCGACACGGAAAATTTCATGACGTAAATTTTCTCAATTTTAGTGTTCCCAAAATGTGCGGTACTGGTACTTTTCCCAATTCGGCAAAATAAATAGTTGAAGAATTCGCACTATTGCTGTTTCATCAATCTAACATTAGTTGCCATAATCCAACAATCCTGCTACTGACCCTCCGGGCCGGGAGTTGCAACTGGTAAAGGCATTTTTCATGCAAACTTGACACTTTACTCGGTAATATCAGACACATAAAAATGTTTTTATGGCATAAATAAATACAAACATATCAGAAATACGTCTCTTTTACGCAAATTAAAACAAGAGGGCCATCAGGCCCTAAGGCGCTCACCTGAGAGNTTGGGACACATGTTCTGACCAAGTTTCGTGAATATTGGACAATATATGTGGCCTCTAGAGTGTTAACAAGGTAATGTTGACGCCGCACGACGGACGCCGCACGACGGACAAAAGGCGATCACAATAGCTCACCATGAGCACTTTGTGCTCAGGTGAGCTAAAAACTAACAGGATATGGTGTACATGCAGAATAAATATATTATTATTAATCAAAGTTTCAAACACGTCAACTATTCCAGAAAATGTCTATGTTTTTAAATAGAAAACGCTGAGATATTCCGAATTTGAAAACATGCAAAAATCTAGAAATAAACTTATTTATATATAGATCTTTCAAATATGCTAGTTTATTTAACGCAAAGAAAAATTGCAACAATTTATTTTGTGCTGTGTGTTTACACTATGTGCAAATAAACTTACAGCGACGATAACACTGGCATAATAATGTGTCAACGTTCAAATAAATTGGTTAATACACTACAAACTTTCAACTGCCAGCATCGAACCAGACCATAAGACACTCTGCCGAAGTAAAAATGCAGCGTACCTTTTTCATTTTTGTTTCTATAATCGTCAATGCAAAACTACCGCTTTCAGTTATTGTACGACGCCCTAATTCCGAGCGCGTCCTGAAACGATCATTTTGTTTACATTAAGAACGCGCTCTCGTGATGACGTAACACACATGCATGCGCTACGAGTATTTTCTTTCACTTACATTACAATTGAAAATAATTTAAAAAAAAAAAAAAAAAAAAAAAGGGAAAAAAATGGAATAATTGCATTTCAAAATCTTACTTCAACAAAAATAATCCAAATTTAGCCATATTTCACACATTTTATTGGTCCTCTTCATAAACTTTCCACATAAATAAATTGCAAAGTGAAGCAGACGACTGCACTACTGTAGTGGTAACACAACATTTTAAAACAAATTACTTTCACTTTCTACCGATTTTCAGAAAATATTGCATGTATACATCATGCTTTTTAAGTTCTAGCATAAAAGCAGTGCGCGCACACCGTGTCAGGGTTATCATGTGTGTTCATTGTGAATTCCCATGTTCCCATTGGATGTTTATTATATTAAATCTTTTAAAAGTTTAGTGAATCAAATGTATAAGTTGAGTCGGCCTAATGCCTGTCGCAATTGAGCACTCTTCTTTTCCGGTGTGACGTACCGGTACAAGGTAAACATGCGCTTAGTGGATGTTAAATACACGTGTGTATCGAAATATCAGCTTTGCATGGTTAAACACGCTGTAAATAAACAATTTTGACATGGATTTAACGGGAATTAAATTAAGCTTTGAAGGTAAATCGTTTATTGTTGCATTGTTTGTATTAATTCAGAAATTCTTTTTCTTGTTTCCTTAACCGCTCGATTAACGGTCATCGGAGGATATATTACGTGTTTTATCAAAATTTTGTTTTGAGCATTTCTCCACAAAAGCCACGCAATTAAATTTTGATGGAACTACAGGAACTTGGAAGCAGGTCGCATGTGTACCCGTGTTATCGGCCCTCTTAATGAATACATCCTAATATTTTAAGTGAAATTATATCAAAAACCTGTTTTATGTGTCAATCTATAGTTGAACATGTGTTCTACTTCTAGGGAATAACAACAAAAACTGCTTTAAATCGGCATTGTTTTGACAAAATACTGGCTAGACTTAGCTCCTGTAGTAATGTGTATCCTGTATACACAGAATCTCATCATATCGGCCCTTCTGATTGGTTGCTAAGGTTTGTTACTATGCGCATGTGCTTGTTCTATAAATAGTTTCATAATGGAAAAACGAACTCTTTCTCATATTATTCTGTAAATATTGTTACATTTTTTCCCCCAAATAAGCGGATTATAAACTATTTTATAAGTTTACAAATAAACCATAGACAAACTACACAACTATGTCTTAAATAATTTAAAAATCACATCATCACCCAGGATTTAACATGACCTACTTTCCAATCAAAATCTGACATCATATAAAACTGATCGGCTTAATAGTAGTTAAAGGGACTGTCCACTAGATTTTGGCATGTATTGAAGCTTGTCATTAAATGCTTTAAATGCTTTATATTGATAAATTTAAACATTTGAACTAAAAATCTCCAGTAAAAAACAAGAATACAATTTAAAAAAAGGAAAAAAAAGTAACCCTCAACAGGGCTCGAACCACTGACCCCCGGATTCGTGGAGTCCTAGAGTAAAAAGCTACCTGCTTAGACCACTCGACCACAGACGCTTATGTTTATAGCGGATGTATTTTTTAGCTATATAAGCAATCCTCGTAGGTTCCCAAAATATCGTTTCGCGTCGCGCGACGCTTTATCTAGTGGACAGTCCCTTTAACAAATGGTAAACGAAATAAAAGTTCTAAAAACTGAAAAACCTTGACCGTCATGCACTTCTTGAGGGTTTTTCCGAACGGCCTTGTTAAAGTCACGAAACAATGAGGAGGGCCGGTACTACGAGAATAAGGGATATTGTGTTTGGTACTATGTATAAGGTTAATTATACTCGATTTTATAGACATGCGTGGGACATGTATATTGTTTTACATCGTTTTTGCCTTAACCAGGAAGAACTTTGAGCTCAAAGCATTCAAGAAGAACTAATTACACTAACATACACTAAGCCAACCAATTAAAACCAATGAATATCCATTCATGCATATCAAGGCAGATTTACAGCTAACGAAATCAATATATTGAAGCGAAAATAATTTTTTATCAACGCGTGTTTACACATTTTATGTTTAACATATATTGCTAACCAATGGCGAGCCTTATAATTCTTATTTACTTCAGAGAATCGTGTAAACACATTGGACCCCTTTAGATGCTTCAAACTATCTTACATAAATGACAGCTAATTACTTACCTTTAACCCGAATTTAATGGGGCGAATCGGTAATCAGTTCACAGACGATTAACTCCGCACTGACAGATTACCATATTGTACACGGTTATTATACTGGTATAGTACCAGAAAGGCCGTTTACCAAAAAGGCCTTCCCAAAAAGGCCGCACCAAAAAGGCCGCATAAGTGAACCAAAAAGGCCTCATGGTATACAAAAACCTCAAGTTGAGACTGGCTAAAGGTTGAAATTTGAGTTTTACTTGTTCCTAATATTTAACTGCTCAATATAAGTATAAATGTTTTGTCCAGCTGTATTTGCTTTATTGCGTTTTATGTTTAGTTCAGGAGACGGTAGTGACAATATCATCATAGTCAAAATAACTTTGCCGCCACACTGAGAGCTGGGAGATATTCATCCAGCTTTATCGAAAATATAGTTGACCAGGGCTCGCATATTGTTTATACCCGTACACATGTATTTTTGTAAATGACTAGAACCAGTATTTAGTGTCTATCGGGTAGATCTAAAGAACGCTCCCATAGTGGGGATCGAACCCGTGACCTCCCGGTTGCTAGACGGACAACAATTTTTTTTTTAAATGCACGGTGTTGGGAATCATTACGAGCTTAAGAAACCTCAACCTCAAGAACACGATGCACGTTCGTTGTTCATGACCATCCCTAAAGGCACAAATCGTACTCCATAGATTGGCGAAGTGCGCATTAGGTACTTCAGGTAGCTATATATAGACATTACACGTACAATACATTTTAACATTCTTGGTATAAATATGCAACGTGTTAACTGCGCACAAAACAGACTGAACGTGACATCGTGCTATCTACTTCTACCGGTTGACGACCACAATCAACTTGTTGATTATCCTGGCTATTGGATAAAGCGGTATATTTACGACTTATGAGATAACCTTTTATAATACACGTCATTTCACTATTATTTTGGATCCCACAAATTAGTGCACACGGGAATTTCGCAATGGTTTCCAGCGCTGAACAATAAATAGGCCTGTCGTAGTTTTAAGCTATTTTAAGATCGTGGTTGTTAAGAACTTAACAATAAATTATTAAACAGTAACAGTAACTTATGGAAGCATATTTGTGCCACCACTTAACAACTTAAAATAACATGAAAATAATGGAGGATTTCGCGAAAAAGAAATTCTTTTCGCGAAAACAGATACATTTTCACTGAAATAAATATATTATGTTAACACGAATTTATGCATGTTAGTGCTCTAACATGCCAACACATACAGATAACATTTTCATGAAAATAATGGAAGATTTCGCGAAAACAAATAACTTTTCTCGAAATCAGATAACTTCATGAAATTATGAATATAAATTCGCGNCTGTCCACTAGATTTTGGCATGTATTGAAGCTTGTCATTAAATGCTTTAAATGCTTTATATTGATAAATTTAAACATTTGAACTAAAAATCTCCAGTAAAAAACAAGAATACAATTTAAAAAAAGGAAAAAAAAGTAACCCTCAACAGGGCTCGAACCACTGACCCCCGGATTCGTGGAGTCCTAGAGTAAAAAGCTACCTGCTTAGACCACTCGACCACAGACGCTTATGTTTATAGCGGATGTATTTTTTAGCTATATAAGCAATCCTCGTAGGTTCCCAAAATATCGTTTCGCGTCGCGCGACGCTTTATCTAGTGGACAGTCCCTTTAATAAACGGTAAACGAAATAAAAGTTCTAAAAACTGAAAAACGTTGACCGTCATGCACTTCTTGAGGGTTTTTCCGAACGGCCTTGTTAAAGTCACGAAACAATGAGGAGGGCCGGTACTACGAGAATAAGGGATATTGTGTTTGGTACTATGTATAAGGTTAATTATACTCGATTTTATAGACATGCGTGGGACATGTATATTGTTTTACATCGTTTTTGCCTTAACCAGGAAGAACTTTGAGCTCAAAGCATTCAAGAAGAACTAATTACACTAACATACACTAAGCCAACCAATTAAAACCAATGAATATCCATTCATGCATATCAAGGCAGATTTACAGCTAACGAAATCAGTATATTGAAGCGAAAATAATTTTTTATCAACGCGTGTTTACACATTTTATGTTTAACATATATTGCTAACCAATGGCGAGCCTTATAATTCTTATTTACTTCAGAGAATCGTGTAAACACATTGGACCCCTTTAGATGCTTCAAACTATCTTACATAAATGACAGCTAATTACTTACCTTTAACCCGAATTTAATGGGGCGAATCGGTAATCAGTTCACAGACGATTAACTCCGCACTGACAGATTACCATATTGTACACGGTTATTATACTGGTATAGTACCAGAAAGGCCGTTTACCAAAAAGGCCTTCCCAAAAAGGCCGCACCAAAAAGGCCGCATAAGTGAACCAAAAAGGCCTCATGGTATACAAAAACCTCAAGTTGAGACTGGCTAAAGGTTGAAATTTGAGTTTTACTTGTTCCTAATATTTAACTGCTCAATATAAGTATAAATGTTTTGTCCAGCTGTATTTGCTTTATTGCGTTTTATGTTTAGTTCAGGAGACGGTAGTGACAATATCATCATAGTCAAAATAACTTTGCCGCCACACTGAGAGCTGGGAGATATTCATCCAGCTTTATCGAAAATATAGTTGACCAGGGCTCGCATATTGTTTATACCCGTACACATGTATTTTTGTAAATGACTAGAACCAGTATTTAGTGTCTATCGGGTAGATCTAAAGAACGCTCCCATAGTGGGGATCGAACCCGTGACCTCCCGGTTGCTAGACGGACAACAATTTTTTTTTTAAATGCACGGTGTTGGGAATCATTACGAGCTTAAGAAACCTCAACCTCAAGAACACGATGCACGTTCGTTGTTCATGACCATCCCTAAAGGCACAAATCGTACTCCATAGATTGGCGAAGTGCGCATTAGGTACTTCAGGTAGCTATATATAGACATTACACGTACAATACATTTTAACATTCTTGGTATAAATATGCAACGTGTTAACTGCGCACAAAACAGACTGAACGTGACATCGTGCTATCTACTTCTACCGGTTGACGACCACAATCAACTTGTTGATTATCCTGGCTATTGGATAAAGCGGTATATTTACGACTTATGAGATAACCTTTTATAATACACGTCATTTCACTATTATTTTGGATCCCACAAATTAGTGCACACGGGAATTTCGCAATGGTTTCCAGCGCTGAACAATAAATAGGCCTGTCGTAGTTTTAAGCTATTTTAAGATCGTGGTTGTTAAGAACTTAACAATAAATTATTAAACAGTAACAGTAACTTATGGAAGCATATTTGTGCCACCACTTAACAACTTAANAATACTCGTTAACGATTGTCAGCAGTATAACATAGATGTAGATGTAGATGTGATAGGTCTACCAGATACAGATAGAAAGGTGAAATGTCTACAAGTGCATTAAGTCCTTGTCCGCCAATATAAACTTTTTAACTTAAAAAATCAAAGAAACCAGATCAATTTGTTATTTCCATACATAATTATTCAGAAATATATGTTCAGTGAGATCTGGTGGCCGAATAATGGCTGAGATATCGACTGCTTTCTACCTATGGTTAGTCGTTATCTCGTTTGTCGTGAAAGTAGTGTCTACCAATGAACGCATTTATAATTTCCTCCCTTGTGATTTGTTAGAAAATACGTCTGTTTCAATATTAGTTTTTGATAGTGAAAAAAAAATCGCAAGTGAAATCAATCCACTGAACATCATTTTCTAACATGAAATCGTTAGGCCATCTCCCACAAATATGGTAGATTGGTATCTTTAGTATCTTCTACTCCAAAAGTTTGTGACATTTATTTGTTTATTTTTATTGTACTAGAGAAAGGTATGTCTATCATTGTATTCAATTCAACATTCAAAATAATAAATAGAAATTTAAAAGTTGTCGCGTCTGAAACAAGTTTATACTTAATTTTTATTAACTCTGTACTGAACTACAGACAAACAATCCATACTCAGTTTGTTTTGTCATAATTTATCTTTAATCAATAGCACGATGCTAAGTCTTGTTATTGATCAAGAGTTGCGTTTAAGCAATTTTCTGTGCCCCCCCCCCCTTTAAAAAGATAAATATATTCGGCAAACTGAGAGATTTACATACAATATCATCAAATATGTTTTTTTCCGAGTTCTGAATTTTAATTGTCAGTATTTATGCGCAAGAACAAAGAAGTAGGAACGTATCGGGTCTTTTTGTCGACAACCACTTTCTATGGTAATAAAATCTGATGCGAATTTATTGAGTAAAATTAAATTGATGTGGTTATACAAGGAGAGGGAAATCCATTTTTGAACACTACCCCAGAAAGTATACAGTTTTCCCTATGAAGTCAATCTCAAGGATATCGAATGCCTTTTCAAAGTCAATCGTCATCAGAAGTCTTAGGATATTTCTTCTGTACATTGCAGTAAAAAAGAACGAGCACCAAAATTGCATATTAAGTAATTGATTCATGTTCAGGCTTACAAACAGCATATACGGAACACGTAGGGCGAAGCGAATCAACTTTTTTTTTTAAGTTTCGGGCAACATAAAGTACTTTTCTTGATGAATTTAGATTATAATGCAGTTTGCGTGCATAACATCATGATACTATTAGTTTGTGCATTCAGCTCAAGCACTTTTTTTCCGGAAGACAGACTTTTGCAAAATGGTTTATGGTTTATTTTGCCACCGATGTAACACGTCTTTCTTTTGTGTCTTCACACAAAGGTCAATGGTAAATTGTGTCATTGCACTGTGATGCACGCCTGTTTCGTTGGGGGTTCCTACCCTACCCTCGGTCTCCTGAACATAATCTGATAAATGCTTCTTTTCATTCATTGTCCACAGCTACTGCTGTAAGTTATTAAATGATATCGCATTTTGAAATGATTTTTCTCGTATCACTTCCTCGTGAACATTTATTAGTTGCTTGAATCTTCGATGAACACATTAAATCCAATCACGTAAACTATCGTCCGTGTTGCGAAAGGTTTTTACTGTTGTTTACACGGATTATAATAAGCTGAAACCTAGTTCAATGACTTTCAAAATATTTAATCTAGCCTTCAAATGACCGAGTTTTTTATATCTTAAATCAATATGTTTAAAAACCTCAAGTTGAAACTGGTTAAAGCGTGAAATTCGTAATTCAATGCACTGACTTTTACTTGTTCCTAATATTTAACTGCTCAATATAAATATAACTGTTTTGTCCACCTGTATTTGCTTTATTGCGTTCTCTGTTTATTTCAGGAGACGGTAGTGACAATATCAACATAGTCAAAATAACTTTGCCGCCACACTGAGAGCTGGAAGATATTCATCCAGCTTTCTCAAAAATATAATTGACCAGGGCTCGCATATTATTAATACCCGTAAAACTGTATTTTTGTTGTTTTAAAAAAACTCTAAATGTATATCGACGATCACAACTGTCATTCCCATTTCGGTTTGCAAGCAGAGGATATAGAGATATAATAGAGATTTTCTAAATAAATATCACGATTAGTATTTTTTGTTTTGTTTCTTACGTTATCTTTTAAAGAAATGCGCGCGATTTAGTAGATGAGTTGACGATGAGTACCTGTTTGTAAAACATGACCATTTGTGTTAGATAGATAGATAGATAGATTTATTTCGGCAAGGAATGCATACAAGGGCATTTACAACATGTACAAAATATAAAATATAACATACATGAAAATAAATATACCATTACATACATACCAAACACCAAGGATAACACAAAAATGAGTAAACCCATATTTCCATTGTGGTCCTTTGAGCTGGTGGCATGACATAGAGTGGCACTTAGACAAATATTAAACAAAATTACATCAATAAAATGACCAACATAGTTTAAATAAATAGATTAAATACTATGCATGTATATCACAGACCATTTTGATACTTAAGATATCACAGATATCATTATTAATTATGAGATCCTAAAAATACACTATTAAAAATTTGTAAGAAATAATTTAGATATCACATATAGCATCATTTATTACACCATCCTAAAATACTTAGAATAAAAAATGGAGAATGCATAACATATATGAAAGATAGGATCAATTTTGATACAAATTGCAGACTAAAACTGATTCCTTAAGCCGAAAAAACAAACAATACACATAAAAAGTTACAGATTTTCTAATAAATGATTTTTTAAAGAAGACTTAAAAACAGACAATCTATCAATCTGTGTTATACTGGAGGGTAAATTGTTCCATAATGAGCATCCCGTGTAACAAAAGGACTTTGACCCTAAACCTTTGACCCTGGGGACAGCAAATGCACCTTTTTGAGTTGACCTGGTCCTGTATGAATGAATAGAGGTCTGCGGAATAAAATGTTCTCCCATATAGTCAGGGGCCAAACCATTTTGAATCTTAAAAACATGGCCAAGAATAATCTGGTCTACACGTTTATTGACTGGTAGCCAGTTGAGCAAACGAAAATGTTCTGGCCCAATGTGTGCCCTTGCATCGAGACCTAGAACGAACCGCAA